>CM047814.1:99051254-99205209 GCA_026214975.1 Gentiana macrophylla | reverse complement strand
TTTCCTTTATTTGGTTATCAACTATAACCATATTTTAACTGACTTGATGTTCATACGTAAAAGTGACCCGATAGGCTTCGAATATAAGTCAGCCGTGAGTACACAAAAGTGCAAATTCATGAAAATGCCTTTCATACCTAACAATCACGTGGATAGCCTAGCAACACACCGCTGACTCCCAATTATCGGAAGAGTCAAATGCAATGACTACTACCTCTCGCGTGAAACAAGCTATCGTGGTAAATAGAATCCTCATCGCTATAATAATATCCATACGGGGTCATACCGCCGAAAGTGTCAAGCATCAACGCATCGTGATCATATAATCCGGATATCATGCCTCTATCGGCGCAACTCATTTACTTTCCACTTTGCAAAGATTCACTTAGAGCCAGACATTCCTTATAAGAATGCCCTTCGATATTCACCCCTACCGACAGGTACGCGATTCTCGGATCTCACTCATACATGTATACTCCGTGATACTTCAAAGATCACACCCAATCACTAATGATTATCGCCCATGGCTGGGGAAACCCTCAATAGTGTCAAAGCATGACAATCCACACCGTGATGCCATGTAGACTCCGGCCTAAGGATAATTAGGCACAACCGCCACATAAGCAGGTGACACTTCTAACGTTGTGTAAGGGTCACTTAACGCATTTATTCTCTAATACACGTCCATGGGCACCCAAGTGTTCTACACTTCGATAGACTAGATTTATCACGCCTCATAAAGACAAGACTTCTAATACGTTAAGCTAGCTTGTTTATACTATCAATTCCTCGCTTAATAAAGACATCACCTTCGTAGACATTTAAGCATCAAACTTATTAAAATGATTATAGATCTCATCAACATAATCGCCTATCATGGTTTCTCTATCATAGTTTAATATTAAGGACGTTATCATGTACTAATTCATAATTGGTTCTTTAAAAGAACACACACACACAATTAATATACATTACATATATATATATATATATATATATATATATATATATATATATATATATATATATATATATGACAACGGAAAACCATTTAATATATATATAATCATAAAGAAATAGTAAAAATGATCCAACTGGCCTGATCCGGTCCAACCCGATTGGATTTAGGACACACTATTTCAACATTAAGTGTTGCAAGTAGTGCATTCTGAAAGACAATTTCTGAGAATTGTTTTTGACAGGATTTATAATTCATCTTAATGTTTGCATTTATACTTATATTAATACATTGGTCGAAAACCCTAAGTATATCGGTATGCCAATCATATAACTCAATGGCATACATACACGAGGATTGGAAGTTGGTTGATGATACCGACTAAAACTAGTTAGTCCGTGGGTGAATTTAATCTTAGTATGGGTCTCATGATTGATATACTCAATAATGCGCCTGAACACTTAACGTGTGACCAATCTTATCCGGACCGCCGGTATAAGTAAGGTATAAAGTGGCATTTATATATGATGTCTCATCATATAGACTCCAGTTCCGATTTGATTTGAATTCTTGATATAATTCCGTGATCGAAATCTTATCGAATCACAAGATGGTCATATATGGATTTATCTAAATCCCGATGTGATCACGATCTACTCTTGGTTCAAAGTAGGGTTTGATGTGTTGAGTTAAGGATCACTCGGATACATGTGATCCCAGAACACTTCTCGTTGGCTCTATTCTCGAATGAGTGAGTAGTCCGTGACTTCACAAAGATATGAAATCCATTCCTTCCACTGCAAGAAGTAGCAGACGATTCCTTATTTGTTAATCCTAGAAACAGATCGATGGGCCCGATTCATATTATATTAGTTATGAACTAATTGATCACTAGGGGTTAATGGTAAATGTATAAGATGTTTTGAGAAGGGTTTACGGAGATATCCCGAATCAAAACGCAACATCTATGGAGATTTATCCGTGATGAATGATTATATCAATGGACGCTTTACTCAATGATTAAAGTGTAAGTATATATATCTATAATCGATAGAGTTCGATTTCGGGTTTATGGTGGCGTAATCCCGGAATTAATAGATTGAATAAGAATTGTTACATTCGATGAATAATTTTATTTAATTTATTGTAGCTACAGTTATAGATCCATGGTCCCGATGTGCGGCTCTAACATGCATATGTTTCTTGACGTTGGGCCTCAATGATAATTAAGTAGTTGGACTATTTAATTGATGTGCGAATAATTATTTAGTGGGCTAAATAATTAAATACATGGAAAGACATTTTTCGTAGACTAGACCCATTATGTGAAATTTTGTGTGCTAGCCTTTTTGACTAAGGCATGGCGTGTTCTACGGTTGTGATTATAGAAATTAGTTTTCTTGGATAATTACATGTCATGTGATTAATTGTTTATTTGTTAAATAATTAATCGGGAGATATTAGATATTATCTATTATATATATCTAAATTAGTTTTAGAATATATTAGATTTATCTTATATTTAATAAAGGATTATTATGATTGATTATTTAATTAATTATTAAATATTTGGAGACAATGATTTCTCTCCTATATAAAGAGAGTTCTCTAAGCCTTTTATAAGACATAATACACGCATATGCACACAAAATAAGTTTGGAATTTTTGGCCAAGCTTAGGTTTTGATCGGTACTTTCTAGGTGTCCAATCTAACCGCAAAGTTATGCCGGTCAATTGTAGCCTAGTAAGGTGAGTCAAGGTCGATCCACGAGGATTGTGAGGTTGAACACCGAAAAGCTATTATTATCTTGATCTAAGTCGCAATAATTCAAGAAGGTGAATGTATCTAAAAACTACTACTAAAAGGGTGATAAAATATAAAAGACTCCAGCCAAGATAATGCAATGATCAAGTATATCTCTACTAGTATCATGAGAATGAACTACTACCAACCTTCCATTCGTGTTCAAGTGTGTGTTACCGGTGCACTCCTGGCTAGTAGTTTCCCACTCATACGAGTGTATGAAACTACTCTATACCTCCTCCTTAGTCTAAAGGCCCTAAACCTAATGAATTGGTATGATAAGCACTTGAATGCAATGACAATGTCAATACTCCCCGGATAAGAAATCGAATGCCTCTAGAGGTCGATTTTACCTTCCGGTTTTCCTATCCTTCTCCCACACCAAGCATCTCCTTTCGGTCTCAACTAAATTGTTCAGCGTGCAAGTGCTAGGTGATCAATCCAACACCAACAAGCAATTCAACGAAAATAGGAAAAGATAACCACAACACACTAAACTATGAAATAAATGAACTAACATTCCTAATCAACTAATAGAGATTAATAACTATCACAACAACATTATCTTGGCTAGTATAAACTAGCCACTCATAACTAAGAACACCAACATGTCAAAATTCACATTCATGGTTACAAGAACACTTAAATCAAAGTAAAGTAAGAATTTTACCAATCTCAAGCATCGAACTCGAAGATGGCGACCTTCATTCGACTCAAGAAGCTTTAATGGAGTTGGACACAAAAGTGATAATCTTGCTCCAATCAAAGGAATCTAGAAATAAAACTAAGAATCCTTAATATTAAAATGATAATAAGAGCTAAATTTGTGTTAAATTTCGCTAGAGAGCTCACTTGGGGCGTGGGGTGCCACCAAGAGAAAGGGAAAATGGAGAAGATGAATTTGGGGGTTGAATAATTGATAAATTCGATCCAAAATTAGGTTTATATGCTGAATTTGCTTTTCTGACGATTGGCGTGCAAGGCCACAAAAGTTTGGCGTCGTCACGAAAAAGCCTGAAACTCTCTGAATAGCTACATAAAGGATCGCTTGGCGCACACATAATAAGTTGGCGTCGCCAATTCATGAGCTTCAACAAAATCGCCATAACTTAAGTTGTAGAGTTTCGATTGATGTGATTCAAAATATGTTGGAAAGATCATTTTTATCTACAACTCTCATTAAAAAGTATTCTCCAGAAAATGCCTCTAAGTCGGGTCAAATGTCCGTTGAAGATAGACTACGGTAGCAATACTAAGGACAATTGATCCGTTTTGACTTGTAAGCTTCCAAAGACACTTTCTAGCCCTCAAAAACGTGTTTAGGCTCAACACGTGTCATGCATCGGGTCTTGGTCAACCTATAATCCCCGCAATACGACACCAAAATACCAAATATAAACCCGACACGACGCCCGTTACTATAACCGGTACAAAACTATCAAAATATGATATTTTATAAAATAATTACTATCTACACACTTGGATGAAACAAAGCAAATAATGACTCAAATTGATACGAGAACATCAATAAATGCATGAGAAATGGGGATAAAACATCGTGAAATGCATCAACTAGTTGACTCACATCAGTTTTGAGTTGGGAAAATCTTCAGGATTTTCCGGGTAGCATATCAAGGAGGTCAAGCATCAAGGATCAACATCCGCCGGTTGTTGCTTGGAGATACACATCGGAAGACTGTGGCATCTCAACTATTTGGATCTCGGCTTCTCAGTCTTTGGATCTAATCTTTTGATTGGTAAGTACATCTAACCTTCTTGTAGTTTAGATCTATTTATTTTATATGCTTTAATTTACATTGATCGTGATCCTTGTTATTCCGCTGCGTAATCGGACGGATCTAGATCCGTCCGGCGATATTACATCCAACAAGTGGTATCAGAGCCTCCGATCTATAAATTAAAGTATATAATTGATAGATCTAGGAGTGGATTTGCATGTTTATATTGCATTGTTTTTCGTTTTTTTTTAAAATTCGAAAATCATAATGATGAATGCTTTGATATGTTGTGGTTGAAGAGATGGATTGGGGTTGATGCATTGTTACCCCGTTAGATCTATTGTAAACTCATATAAATTCGTTTATATGAGTATAGGAAATTTTGTAATTTTAGTTTCCTAGAAGTACATCTGTTTTGTCTCTGTTTGTTTTTTATTTATTCCCGGAGATTGATCCGTTCAAACGACAATCTCTACGGTCAGAAAGAAGAATAAAAGTTGTTGATCAATCCCACAAACTTTGGTGTCGATCGGAGTCCGTCTCGATATCAGATTGCTGCAATAAAGTTATCACTGAATAGTGCAAAGCAGCAGCCGTAAAAACCCTAGCTGTGAGTTCGTCGAATTTCTGGAAGAGTTTGGAACGTTGAAACATAGATCCGACCGTTCAGATTGATTAACATCGAATTATGAACAAGACCTAAAAATTTCAGGTCGATCGGGTTTTGTCTCGATGCCCGATCGGCTCCGGGAAGACACTGTTGTGCCGCAGTAATAAACAGATGCAACAGTTGGATCGGCAGCTTGCTGGGATCAATTGGGCCGTCAAAACTCAGATCCAACCGTCCATATTTAATTAGGAGGAGTGACGAACAGGCCCATAAAGTTTCGTGACGATCAAAGTTCTTTTGGATGTCCGATCGTCGATAAAACGCAGCAGCAACAGATTAGAAAATAGTAAACCCTAGTTAGGGTTTGTTTAATTTTTTAAATAGGTTAGATGCGAGTACAAACGATCCATCTTGGTGTTTATTTTCCATAATTGTGTGTATGATCGTATTTATGTGTATAACCGGAAAATTGTCATGACATGCATCATATCATGAATTCCACTCCATATGCATACATGTAGCTATTTAATTTTGGATAATTAATTAGGCATGTATTCAACTCGATTAATTAGTTTAATTTTTTTAATTAATTGTTGTGGGAATTAATTAATTAGAAACTAATTAAATAACCGAGTGATGGGATTCAACTTCACGCCATTTCGGTGTGGTTTTAACCCCCGTTTATCCCTCTTTTGGCCTGTTTTTGGGTAGATTAGACCTTTTTAGGGCTTTATCATGAGAATATTGCACGTGGAATGAAAACGATACTTAATCGGGAAATTCCTCCTTTCATCGATATTTTGCCCTATTCCGGACACTTTTACCCCCGGGATAGTGTATGGCTTGTTTTGGTGAATGTGAATTCAGGGGTCAGGTGTCTCGAGACCCGGAAGGCGATGATTTACAATGACAAGCATGCTCGGAGCCGAAGAATGGACCGAGAAGTGAAGAAACAATGAAATCAAGTTTTCGGTCTTGGCTCAGTCCACTTCAGCTGCAGTTTCAGCTAAGAATAAAGCATTTTCTGGACCTGACTTCTTCATGAAAGTTGTAGACAATTCAAAGAGCTTTCCAACGGATCTTGAATCGCCTCAATCAGAGCTCGGACGAAGAAGTTATGGTCAATTTATTGAAGACAGTTAAGGTTGAATCGCCTATTCGAGCCGAACTTCCAGTCAGCTCGGCTCGTTCGCGTCTTTTATGAAAAAAAACAGATTCAGCAGCTTGTTCTCTTCATATACTCATTCAGCATTCTCTCCCCTTCTCCACCACCAAAACCTAGCTCCTTTTTCTTCATTTTTAGAGTAGTGTAATGTAGTTAATCCTAGTTTAAATTAGATAGATTGTAGCTCTAATTCCCTTTTCTCTACTCAAATCTTCCCTAAATCCCTTAGATTATCAAATTCTCAAATTCTCTATTTTGTAGTGTTGAAGCTCAAATTCAATTTCTTGCTTTCTATGGTAATATCTTCTTCTCTTTTACTTATTATGTTGTTTATTTCATGCTTTGATTTAGTTTTCATTCCGTAATGAGTAGCTAGTTTCGTTTATAGCGAATCATGTGAAACTTGTGAAATTGCCCTTAGATTGATGAAATTGGGAGTGGGTAGTTGTTAATTGCATGTTTTATGATTGATTCATGTTCTTGAACTTATTTTGATTGAATGTTGAGTTAGATTAGCTACCTAATTCGATAATTTTGCGTGTTGACCTTATATATGTATTTTTGCGGGAAACACGGAAATGGGTTCTAAAATCACGGAGTAGACTCGGCTTAGTTGTTAAGCCCGAGCCCAATCTTGAGTTGTTATCGTTTTCACGGCGGCTTTGGAGCGTATCGTGTTAAGGTTTTCGGTTTCTTAAAGGGAATCGAATATTTTGGCATAGGGTGTTAAAGGAGAGTTGTTCGATAGTAACACCGTTTTAGAAGTCGACACCCATGAATATTCATGAAACGCTTTTGGTATGGTTGGTCGATTAATGCACACTCCGGTTGATTCTTTCGAGGGCTAAATTAACTTGTCGGATCATGATTAAGCTCATTCCTCTTTCCTACCCTTAGACTTCGTTAGTATAATGGTTTTAGTCGATGTAGTGTTAATCTTTATCAACCTTTGATCGCTTAGACTAAGGCTGTAGATCGACTTTGGTACTCAATAGACTTCTCTGTGGGATCGACATCGGACTCACAGTAGCTTTACTCATGATCGACCCGGTCCACTGCCGGTTAGAGAGCTTGTTTAGTCACTGTTGTCCTGAGTATCTAATAAAGTTGTTTGGTGAAAATCGAGCTCATCACCGAGGAACCGGGTTTTGTCAATCGTTAAGTTTTCGGTGATGGATTCTCGATGAACCCCACCTTAAACCGGAACGAGATTGCGGGTTTGTTCCGTAGTGTCTGCGGGAAAGTTTGACAAATTAAAGAAATTGGAAAATCATGATACATGGGTTCGGAAATTGTCTAACCATGGATGGGTAAGTTCAAGCGAGCTACGGCTCGATCGACTCACCCTCCACGTGTGGCGTTTGCGGGGTTCAACAAGACTTAGCATATCCGACAAGCCTTTACGGCTAAGCGGGGCTTCTCTTGGCGGATCCGACCGGCGATCACATATGTTCCAACGAATAAGGCGGGTAGGCTTGCCTACATTACCGACACCATTCGGGTACATGATTTGTTGTTTCTTAAAATATTGTCAAGTCCAAAACCGCGATCAAGAACTCACCACTTTTTCAAAATATTGAGTGGGAGCGGGGAAGGCGACGACCGACCCCGACCTCTACTATAGATGCAAGCAAGTGAGAGAATGGTGGCGCCTCGTGCGCTTTTATTTCGGCCCCTTCGGATGGTGTTCACCGCTATCAAAATTCAAGGCTTGGTCTCGAAAAGATATGATCTTGAGGACTCGCCGAATCATCGACACGCCTACGTGAGGCATACTCGGGCGTACTTAAAGGTCCGATATAGTAGGTCACACTCATCGAGGATATTTTAGGAAATATCTTGGTTTGAAAAGGAAGGTAATCGACGATTAAAGTATGGGATGTACGATTCCCGTGAGATGTTTGATTCTCAAAGTTTAATCATCGAGAGAGATTGTCTCGGTTAAACGTCATCGTGATGATACCGACCCCAGGCGGCGATGCGATGTGAGGTTAAATCCTTAGAATAGTAGGATAGACTTTTACGATTTATAATTCCTAAAATTTATCTAGTCGTGTATGTATGAATTTTTACTGTCAATTTTGTTTACAACTATCATCTTTAGGCTACTAAACTAGTAGTGTAATGACTTCGTTAAAAGTGAAAGTAACAAGAGCGTTGAACTCATCGAAAAATGCAATTAAATTTGGAAAGATATTCCTCTTGAGCCTTTAAATCTTAAGTGACATAGTATATGTATGTTACTCTTTGTCACTCGTGTTGAGCGAGAGGCACTTAGTTCAAAGATGATGTAGGACTATATAAAATTCTATTAGTGAATTTTAATTGTGTGAGTAATCACACAAGAAATTTCTAATTGAAAATTTGGAAAATCATAAATAAAGTGTTGCTAGTTAGGCGGTATTTGGAACCGATAAACTAGTGGGAGCTTTATTCTTATGATTTGTTGTTTATCCGAATCATTAGAAATGTGTAAGATCGCACAAGAGTTTTCCATTCTGGAAAAACATGAACAAAGCATTACTAGTTAGACGGTATTTGGAACCGATAAACTAATGGGAGCTTAGTTCTGGTGATTTTCTAATCTCTGAAAAATCATAAATAAAGTATTGCTACTTAGACGGTATTTGGAACTGATAAACTAGTGGGAGCTTTAACCTTATGATTTGTTGATTTATTAGAAAATTCAAATAGTCCAAATGAGTAACACTATCAGTAGACATCCCACAGTTCACGAGTAGTGTCTACTCAAATGAACTGCTAGTTCAAGACTGTTTCCAAATAAGGAAAGTCAAGAATGGGAAAAAATATCTATACGTGTTAGTCATCTAAACTAAGTAGTTTTAAGGCTAAACCGGAATATTAATAAATAGAAAATCAGTGGATAAGGAAAGTGATTTGGATCAACGACCAATGCATCATTAACGATTTCCTCAAAGCTAAGTTATTTGGAAGAACAAGGTAGCTATGCATTAAGCGATAAATAGAGTAGACAACGGCGATTATTTCATTTAAAATAGTGGGAGTGATATAAGGAAATGAATTTCGGATTCAATCCTTAAATATCACAGAAAATTTATTTTCTGTTTTCAGATTTGTTGGAACGAATGGATTCACTTTCAATTCGATAATTTGTTTGTCTTATAGAAAGTGAATATGATATTTGTAGCACGAATCCAAGACTCGGACTTTTGTTTGATAAAGTAAGAACCACTAAGAAATGCTGAAAAAGTATATGTAACACATCTTAAACTATTAAAGGCAAAAGGTTTCCGTATTTAGATAAACACTTCTTCATACTCTATTAATTAGTGTATATTTCCTAAAGACAAGATCTGAAGACTGGCTTAGGGTGATTCCTATCTCCCAGTCAAGGAACACTGTCTCAAAAGGAACAATGACTAAGCTTCCTTTCAATCGGAAAAGGGTAATAGATTTAAAGAAGTAACATAGCTTGTTCATAATGACCTTCGGGGTCTTGTGAAAGATACAAGTTAGAAGGAGCTTCTGAGTAGTGACATCTCGTCAGACAACTACTCGAAACACCAGTAAGATTATCTAAAATATTTGGAGGTATCTCTGATTTCACCAGAGATAGTGTATTCTATGCTCAGTAATTGGCCATAGCATAGTCTTGGGACTGATGACCGGCCTGCCTCCCAGTGGAATTTATCCACTGAGGGATAACACCATGAATTTGCCTCATATAGTTATTAATGTGCTACAATACACTGCTTAACTCATTTAAGATATTGGTTGTGAAATAAGGGTTTACACTATCATGTAAAACCGAGAAGTCTATCTAGAAGATGCTTACAAATTTATGGATAATGAGTGAATTCGGTTTCACCCTACTTCCTTCAATATAGGCATTTAGCACTTAGTGCTTGAAGGTAGGACTTGAAATTTTGCGTACGTTCGGATGATGACCGTCGTGCAATATCTTATCGTTGAGTAAAGGTTGGTTATAAGATTCTTAAGATCAGAAAGTTATGGTTATACTGTCAAAACCCCTTCTGAAAGGGTCTATGGATAACAACCTTGGACTTTGGAGTACGGTTACTCAAGGTAGTTACTAACTGATTTGTTCAGACCACGTCCAACATCGGATGTTGGTGATAACACTAATAATTACTATTGTACTAGATCAGAATATCGATCCACCTAGAACGCAGTGGGAGTATGGTTTAACCATTACCTTTTGCGTTTTTCTGCTGACTTTGAAGTTTACAGCGGTGATTGATAACCTATGGTTCCTTGTGGGCTGTATAGGATTCTGATCATAGAGGTTGGTTTAAAAACCCAGTGAATGAAGTTTTGGTACTCCAGTTATGTTCACACTCTAGTAGCACCACCTGAGTGTCTCAGGCCCAGTGGGAGTAATTGGATCTACGTGATAAGAGTCGAATGAATAGAAAGTTGTAACTTTCAGTACAAAGCTGAGTGGTCTAAGGGGTGATTCCCTAACAAGTAGAGAGTTAACCAGACCGTGAACTCTCTCACCACTCGGTCTTTTTTGATTTCGTTAGAAAGCAAAAAATAGGGGTGATTCCCTGGGACTTTCTTGCCGAACAAACGGAATCTGAATTCATTCGGAACAGAAGGGTTTTAGCTAAGAACAAATGGCAGATTTATTAGAAAGCAGAAAATAGGGGTGATTCCCTAAGACTTTTTTGCTGAACAATCGGAATCTGAATTTATTCGTAACCAAGGCTTATATCATTTGTGGATTAAAGCAAACCTCTAGGTCATTTAAAAGTCACATATTTCAAGTATGTGGACTTGACAAGGATATTGATAAGTCTTTCTTAGACTGGATGTCAATAATGGTAATGTAGTATATACATTAGTGTTCATGAATGGTAACACTGAAACAGTTGGAAACAACATGGGTGTGTTATCTAAAGTCGGAAACTGACATGCCAAGATTCTCTTTATGAAAGAATCGGACTATATTCTAAAGGATTTGATTCGGTCAAACTCCCGAGAATAAGTGACTGGCAATCCCATCTATCCTAATGGTTAAGATGATTTTGCATATCGGTATGCAACATTCAACAAAATAGTCCTACCCTACCTCTCACGGAATACTTCTCTAAACCTGAGGATAAATAGAAAATGGGATAGACTCTCTTTTTGATAAGAGAAAGTCAGGTAATTACAAGTTAATCGAATCTTAGATTCGAGTATTAAATAGAAATTTTAGTACGTCCTCAAGTATATTGGGAGAGTACCACCTGATTGGATGGACCGGCGACGTTTTGATCCTAAAGATCGTCTCGAACTGACAACCTAACGGATCAGTATACTAAATTGCATGCCATTTAGATGGTGCATACTCACCGAGTCACTAACCGACCCTGCGGCGGCACACTCGGAGTGTATTTTGACATCTAAATGGTTTGATGCATTTAGCGGGTACAGAATTGAGGGATATATCTCATTTGATTTTAGAGCAAGTGGGAGAATGTTGTGTATAAGGGGTATGCTCTAAACAATTAATCACTTGCCTTTCGTGCAAGTGGGAGATTGTTAGGTGTAGTGCCGAAAAGACATTTTTACGTAATTGTTTTTGACAAGATTTATAATTCATCTTAATGTTTGCATTTATGCTTATATTAATACACTGCTGAAAACCTTAAGTATATCGGTATGTAATCATATAACTCAGTGTATGGCATACACACGAGGATTGAGTTAGTGATGATATGCTTAAAACTAGTTAGTCCGTGGTGAATTTAATCAGAGTATGGGTCTCATGATTAATATACCAAAAATGCGCCCAGAACACAACGGTGTGACCATCTTATCCGGACCGTCGCTATAGGGTACCTAGTGGGGCATTTATATATGATGTCTATCATATAGGACTGGACCGATTTGATTTGAATTCTCGATATAATTCCGTGATTGAGAAATCTTATCGAATCACAAGATGATCATATATGGATTAATCTCAATCCTGATGTGATCATAGTGTCTGCTTGGTTCAAAGTAGGGTTTGATGTGTTAGTTAAGGATCACTCGGATACATGTGATCTGAACACTTCTCGTTGGCTCTATTCTGGAATGAGTGAGTAGTCTGTGACTTCACATATATGGAATCCATTCCTTCCTGCGGGAAGTAGACAGACAGTTTCTTTATTTGTTAATCCTAGAAACTGATCGATGGGCCGATTCATATTATATTAGTTATGAACTAATTGATCACTAGGGGTTAATGGTAAATAAGAATAAGTTGTTTTGAGAAGGGTTTACGGAGATATCCCGAATCAAAGCGAGCGATCTATGGAGGATTTATCCGTATGTAATGATTATATCAATGGGCGCTTTTACTCAATGATTAGAGTGTAAGTGATAGGTTCATATTTGACTACATATATGGTGCAATTTTAGGGGCGTTTCCTACGAAAAGATCTCGCTTGGTGGTTGTTTTGGGTGTATTTAAGGTTTAATATGATGGAGACATGATTTTGGATGTTTGAGGCATTTTGGAGCCATTTGGAGCTATTTAGACAAAATGGAAGTGAAGCGTTAAGTCGGAATATAAAACAATCTTTGAAAAGCTAAAAGGCTGGAGCAGCGGATCTACCATTTAAGCGTGGTACAGGAGAAACGAATCAGTGGTGTGAATTTATGGCTCATTGCAGCCTTATCAAACACTCTTTTTTTTTTTTTTTTTTTTATTTACATATTTGACTTTATGGATGGACCTACTACTTTATTATTTTATTAGTTTTTTATTAGGATTATTCATATTATTTAATTATTAGAAAATCCCCATTTAAAAAGAAAAAAAGTGCGCAGCATTTAAAAGAAAAGGGGAACGCATTTTTCTTTTCCAGGAACGCATACATTCAAAGGGGAGTCGACAATTCTTTTAGCAACAGCTTGTGCGACTTTGGTACTTATTTTTTTTCCTAGGGTTTATTTCTTCAACAACTACACTCTTCTCAATTTTCTGCAATTCAATAAGGTATTTTGATTATTTCTTATGTGTATTATTATGATCATGTGTAGCTAAATTTCCTTTCTCCGGTTAAAGCATTGTGAATCCCTAAATCTAACAATTGTGAGATCAAATTGATATTTCTCCTCGTTTAGTTTTGGTATCGTTTAATTCTCTATTTTAATCGAATTAGAATTAGAAGATAAACCTAATTTCCACTGCTTGGGGTTTTTAGGTTAATTATCTAGTTCATCGCCATAATTTACACCAAGGCGGTTGTTTAGGTGAAATTAAAAGTGGTAAACAATAAATTTACGGGATCGCCTCCCGTAGGAATCACCTGTTGTGAGAATTAAGTGTTCATGGTTAAAATTAGACCGGTTGGCTTAATACCTAGAAATTGGGTTTTCTACTAGTTAATGCTATCGGTTCACCAACTTCAGTGGTCGTTAGGAGTGTGATTCCGATTAGGGAATAATTAGTGGCGGTTGTCCTAGTTATCGGTTGTAGGAAAAGCGGCTAATTCGCGGTTGCGTTAGCTATAACCAATTTATCAAGCATCAAATGAGTCATTTCTGCATCAATGATCAATTGTGTTGATTTAGGAGGAAACATTGGCTTTAGCCGGATTAAATCTCAACTTGATTTTTCCTTACTTATTTGCTCTATTCTGCTTTTAATTTTTCCGCCAGTATTTCATTCTGCATACTTGTGAATTTATACTTAATTTTAAAGTCATCCTACACAACTTGTTTTTATCACTATTCTAAAAAGAAATAATCAACTGTTCCTCGTGGGATCGACTCTTCTCGCTTTATACTAGTTGTAAGGTGAAGGGAAATAATTTTGGTGGGTTAACGACACACCAATAAGTATATATCTATAATCGATAGAGTTGATTTGGGGTTTATATTGGCGTAATCCGGAATTAATAGATTGAATAAAATTGTTATGTTCGATGAATAATTTTATTTAATTTATTGTTTCTTTCACTTATTATAGGTCAGTGGTCCCGATGTGGCTCTAACATGCATATGTTTCTTGGCGTTGGGTCTCAATGATAATTAAGTAGTTGGACTATTTAATTGATGTGCGAATAATTATTTAGTGGGCTAAATAATTAAATAAATGGAAAAGACATTTTTCGTGGACTCGACCCAATATGTGAAATTTTGTGTGCTAGCCTTTTTTGACTAGGGCATGGCGTGTTCTACATGTTGTGATTAGAGAGAAATTAGTTTTCTTGGATAATTACATGTCATGTGATTAATTGTTTATATTATTTGTTAAATAATAATCGGGTGATATTAGATATTATCTATTATATATATGTAAATTAGTTTTAGAATATATTAGATTTATCTTATATTTAATAAAGGATTATTATGATTGATTATTTAATTAATTATTAAATCCTTGGAGGACAATGATTTCTCTCTTGTATAAAGAGAGTTCTCCTAAGCCTTTTATAAGACATAATACACGCATATGCACACAAAATAAGCTTGGAATTTTCGGCCAAGCTTAGGGTTTTGAGTTGGGAAAATCTTGGGATTTTTGGGTAGCATATCAAGGAGGTCAAGCATCGAGGATCAACATCCACGGTTGTTGCTTGGAGATACACATCGGAAGACTGTGGCATCTCAACTATTTGGATCTCGGCTTCTCAGTCTTTGGATCTAATCTTTTGATTGGTAAGTATATCTAACCTTCTTGTAGTTTAGATCTATTTATTTTATATGCTTTAATGTACATTGATCGTGATCCTTGTTATTCCGCTGCGTAATCGGGCGGATCTAGATCCGTTCGGCGATATTACATCCAACACTAGCGCGTGCGCGAACCTTGACGTATCGGATGATCTCTCTTCGGTTTCAATTGAGATGGATACTCTTCCGAGAACTGTATAGGCATCAAGGTAATAAAGATTTCTTTCTTGATTACCTTTCATGGCTAACAATGCACCTCTTACTACCTTCAAAACTCCACCTTCCATGGTTATTTTGTAACCCTTGGATTCTAGAGTCCCCAAAGATATCAGATTTTTCTTCAAATCAGACACATACCTTACATCTGTAAGTCTTCTGATTGTACCATCGTGCATCTTCAACCGTACTGATCCAATACCTTTTGTTTGACAAGCATTGTCATTTCCCATAAGAACAACTTCTCCGTATATTTCCTCTAAGATTGAGAACATTTGTCGATCTGGACATATGTGGTGAGAACATCCAGAATCCATCTTTCATATGAATTAGCAGAAGAAAATGCAGTGAATGCCGTGTCTCCATCTTCTGTCTTTTCTGCAACATTTGTAATAGACTTATCCTTATTTGGACAATCATTCTTCCAGTGCCCCTTTTGGCGACAATACGCACATTCATCCTTTTCAGGTCATCTTCGAGAGTCTCCTCTCAACTTTGAGCGAGCACGTCCAAAAGATTTTGCTGATTTGTTGTTTGACCGACCTCTCGATACCGTCAGAGCTTCTGATGTAGTATATGCGTGATCATGTTGATCCTTCTTCCGATAGTCATTATTCACCAAAGCAACATCAATGAATTTAACCTCGCTTTTACCGTATAATAGAGTTGTGGTTAAATTTTCATAAGTTTCTGGCAGAGAATTCAACAACAAAAGTGCCATGTCTTCATCCGTAATCTCCACATATAGGTTCTGTAAATCCGCTAGAATCTTGTTGAAATTATCCAGATGCTCAATTATGGGCATATCTCTTTTGTACTGAAAACGAAAAAGCTTCTTTTTCAGGTAGAGACGATTCTCTACGCTTTTCGTCATATACTTGTCCTCCAGTTTATTCCAAAGAATTTTTGCCATAGTTTCCTTTATGACAACATACTTTTGCTCCTTTTCTAAGCACAATCGGATTGTGCCACAAGCTTGCCGGTTGATGAAGTCCCAATCTTCATTCGACATGTCCGTAGGTTTAGAACCTAAAGCCACATCGGTTCCTTTCCGAAATAAAAGATCTGAAACTTCACATTGCCACATACCAAAGTTATTGGTGCCGTAGAATTTCTCCACCTCAAACTTTGTATTGGACAACATATTTCTTCTCATTGAACCGATAGTGATTTTTTCCTCTCCAACCTTTGAAACTGATTGGTTTTCAACCATTAGAAATAATCACAGTCAGTGTTTCTCCCTTTTTGAAACCTCGAATGGAAAAACAGAGCTCGTAAATGAACTCAGAACGGTCCAATTAGCTAGAAACCAACCAAACTTTACAAAGAAAACCGATCAAAATTGACCAATATTTCAATTCGGTTCAATTTTGGTTTAGCCACCGATTCAATTCTGGTCAAGAATTTATAAAAATAAAATTGACCGGGGTTGGGTCAAAGAGGCTGACCGGGTCAACTCTTTCTTCTCCACCCGTCTCCTGCAAATTTGAGAGAATGCAATTTAACGCTGAGAAAAAAAAAATGGGAAACTTCCGATTTCAATATCTTGCAATTCAAAGGTCCCCTTTTCACACCGTTTGAAGCAGCAGACTCCTGGGAACGAGGGCTATTAGATGAAATCAGCAGAAAACGATTTCGAGCAACTTTACGTTCTGGGTTTCTTTAACAAACCATGTCTTTGATATCAATTTGTTGTGCGGAAAATGTAAATGGACCTTCTCTTGAATTCTCAAAACTTCTGTCGCTCCATCCCCGCAGGGGCAGAGAACCCGTCGCTGTCACACAGATTTAACGTAGTTTGACAATTCGCCTACATCCACCGTAAACATCAATTTTCAGATTAGAAAAAAATTTACACACATAAATTTATCTATCAGGATCCTCACTTTGTCTTGAAAAGTAATACTTAGCTAAAAATGAGATGCTTCTACAATTGAGGAGGCGTAATTTATATAAGAGAATATGGTGTCATGTTTTCTTCCGTAGGATAACTTTTGGCAACCATGGAAGACTTTTCCAAGAGCCATCATTTGAACAGTTAGCCTCTATTTGGACAGTAAACCACATGCTTGAAATGAGCCACAATTCCAACATAGGCAACAAATTGAGACTGTTTCTAAAATAAAATAAGTGTTGTTTATTTAACAATCAGAATCTATAAACTTATATCAAATAAGTAAAAATCCAACCCATCTTTGTCTTTTTCTTCACTGTCATTTTAAACAAGGGATATTATTCGGTTATCATATGTCAACTCCTAAAGATCACAATCAGAACACCACAATCGATTCTACCGGAGCACTGTACCTACAAAACAGAATCAACCTTTTGAAAGTCGATTTGAAACCAAAACCGACTTTCCGAGGTCATTTCCCAAAATACATCTATGTGTATTGCATATGTAGCTAGGTAGCGTGGTGCACCAATAGAATCAGTGTAGTGCAATGAAGACCATTCTTTCTTTGTTTGTTTGTCTGATCATGAAAAGGCCAACCTGTATAAATCATGGTACATGGTAGGCCCCATCTGTTCACCATTGTAGTTGTTGTTCTCCATCTGGGTGGTGGTGTTGCTATAGGAAGCCATGCCATTAACATTATTACGGTTTACATTGTTATTGTTCATAGCAGCTTTCTTGTTAGGGTTCTTGAAATCCATCTCATCATCATCATCATCATCATCATCATCATGTCCCGATCCAAGCGGTAGTTTCCTCTTCACCATGTTTGCGACACGAGTTCTCAGATAATTAAGGTTGAATTTTTCTTCTGAAACAGATGATTGCGTACTCTTGTTGTTGTTGTTGGTGGTGGTGGTGGTGGTTTCGTAGCTTAAGCAAGAATTAACAGAATCCATGGAAGGATAGTTGTTCTCTTGAGGAGGATTATTAACAAGGAGTACTAGGGGAAACATGGGACACTCTTTTGGAAATAGTCTGTAATCATCTCAGGATTATCTGCTGGAACTGTATTGTGTCGTGAATGGCGGATGAATTAACAAGATGGCTTTGCTTTTTAGTAGTTTCTTCATCTTCAACATGAACATAATCATTGTCCATTTTAGGAAGGAATTGAAGTGGTTCTCTACTTGGAGTTGGACCATTTCTCTCTTCACAAATGCTTCCTGGCATGCAAATTTTTTGTGAAACCCTACATAGCACCCAATCATCCAACTGCATACATATCAACCAAAAAACCCAAATCTTTTCAACAATCACTCAAGTCAAAGATACATATCATGTGAAATAAATAAAAGACGGGGTAAATCATATATCGTGATCAATTATGTAAAAGTATATTATTGTTTTTGATAGGAAAGAAATAAAGCTTACCGTCATGGATTTCTCGCGATGATTAGACCAAGGTACTTCAAGTTCAGGGATTCTATACTCTTGCATCATCCAATCAGTCTTGCTACCTTTTGGAGGTCTGCCTATGTAGAAAACTAGGGCTTTTTTCACCCCTATAACTTTCGAACCACAATAACTCAAAATTGGCTTGTCGATCCCAACCGCTTTCCAATACCCTGAAGCTGCCATCCGGTTAGGCCGTGTTCCATTCGGTACTTCCTCTCTCGGTGTAAAGAAGTACCATTCTTCATCTCCATAAGTAGTTGATTTCTCTGCAAAAACCAACATGCAACAACCAAGCACACAACATATATACGAAAAATAGGGTCATGATCCTTCCTTTATATATAACTCATAATGGAAAGGATCGAAACATGAGAAAAATCTGAAAAGGAAAATGATTTAGATATTTAATACAACTTACTGGGTAGATCCCAAGGGTTGTACTTATAAAGTTCAACATCAGCAACAATGGAAGCTGGCAATGGAGACTTGGTGACTTTCTTTCTGAGGTAGTGAACTATCAGTTCTTCATCTGACGGATGGAACCTGAAACCAGGAGGGAGTTGTTGAAGATCCAACCGTTGATTCTTCTCCATTGATCGATGTTCTGAAAGAAAAATGATCCCAAGGTTTGTTTCTTATGGGTGTAAGAACCAATGTAAAATGAAGAAATTAATCCTAGGACTGATGAAAATGACCAAGTAGTTTGAATTTCAATCAACCTGGGAACCCCTGTATATATATATATACATAGATAGATAATTAGGAAATAAAGCTGTCTTTTTCTTGTATAATCATAATTATGAAAAACTAGGAAATTAAAGATACACTCTGAACAGCCGGGCATATTCTTCCAAATACTAAACAATGAGATAATACTAAGATACCTATATATTAATTATTAAACTTTGGAATATATGGAAAAATGAGAAATGATTTTAATCTTGTCACAACAATTATACAATACACTTTCACACAATTAATTATGAAGAATTAAAAACTTTGGAAATATAACTATGATAGATAAATTTTTTTTTTTTTTTTTTTTTGGCAACTACGACAGTTAAATAGGAACGGCCAAACGGAGGGAGTACATTTCAACAATTATATTAACGACAATCAACAAGTATTTTAGTCTTGTGTATTAAAACTAGTTATAATATGTGTCCAATTTTATTAATGATCAAAATCTTCTAATTTTTTTTTTAAGTATTCTAAATATATAATTAATACGCCAGTTTGTTGATTGGAATGAGGCTTTATTAATGCTTCCAAACCAATGAAATGCTACCCCTGATATATTAAGAGTAAGACAACAGCATAACAGCATTCTGATTCTTATTCGATTTCTCTTAGGTTATTTTCTCAGAAAACTAATTATTATTTTTATACGAAATCTCAGAAAACTAATAATTAAATAAGCCTCACATTTTGACTAGATTTTTTCATCGACTATAAGCCAACACTAAGAATAAGATTTGCCACGATATAATTGTATGGAATCGGCATTTTACTTTTTACTAAGATATGTTATAATTGCATGGCATGGTTGACCTTTTAAAAGAAGAAGCAGTCTTCAAACATGATAATATAATGTAGCCATTTGTAAAAGATTGGACAAACTGTTTTATTGGTAGTCTTTAAATTATATTGTTAAAACATGAAAAGAGGTGGGTTTTTTTTTCCCATTTTATCAAACACCTACGACAAGGAGGTGGTTACAAGTACCATAGCTAGTTACAACAGCAAATGAAGATCCTAGAACGCAATTAAAAGTTCCAATTTCATCTTAGCATTGTTATTTTGATGTAATTCGATAGAAACAATTTTCCTGCTTCTTTGCGAATTTGAAAAAAGCGGTTTTCTTCATCTTCTTGATGAAGGAGTTCTGAAAGCTTCGATTGATTCTTCGTTTTGTTCAGTTCGTTCTCGTTTTCTTTACAAATTTAACATATATAGTGTTATAGGGTTTTAATGTTAGAAGGAAGAACTAATCATAGACTTAATTAGATTGTGTTTATGTAAGTTGATTATGTTATATATAGAAAATCACATGTATGAACTATGTTCTACCATAACTTAAACCAAAACAATATTCATTCAGTAACGTTAATTGATGTATCAATAGAGTTATTGGCATAAAACACTGATGTCCAAAATAGTGACGATCAACTTTAACTGCTAAGCGATCTGATCGGTTGGATGCTAACGAGCAAGGTCGATCGCACAAGGAATCAATTGAATACTAAAGTCATTGTCGAACTTAGTTTAGGCCAACCAAGAGTGGAATACGTGATAATTAACACTAAAACATAATATAAACTAAAGATAATAAGGAAGAGGACATAGTCAAACCATGATCTAATTGATTACTTTCGCGCCTCTCTAATCGACAATCGGAAATGAGCATTACCAACCAACCATCTTAATGCTTTTATCGACTTATTCGTGGGTGCATACTCCTAAAGTGGTTCTGGATGCCATGCAACAACCTACCACCCTTCGCCCGGTTGAACAGTCCACCTTTAAGGATTTAATTAACTGACCGAAACAAGATTAAGAACTAAATCCGCTCGATCTACACCGATAAACCTCGTTCCGCAATCGAATATGAACAACTCAGTCAATTATACATATGATCTTAGAACCCATACATTTATAAAAATGATGTGTGTGATCTTGAACTAGGTGTACAATCTAATTCAAGCAATAAACGCAAGTTCTAAGACACAAATATTCGTCGATACATCATCAATTACGCACATCCGATTCTCAATTACATCAATTAGAGGGGGGGTTTTAATCAATTTTCATATGATTTACCCCTTGGAGAAACAATATTAAGAGAAAAAATATTCATTAAACAATACTAAGGAAATAAGAACAATTAAGAGAAACAATATTCATTAAACATAAAATTAAAAGAAAAAACCTGAGTTTAGTACCAAATACAAGTAAAAACCATGAAAATGATGCTCCTTAGCTTCAATCCCATGAAGAAACTCCAAATAGATGATAAATTACCCATTGGAGAAGGAAGACCAAGCATCAATTCCACATAATTTCTCAATTAGCTAGCTAAGATTAGAGTTTTTAAGACTAATTTTTTTGCTAAAAGTGTCTAAGACTAGAGAGAAAATATTCTAATGTATCTAATTTATCTCTAAAACCTAAATATCCCTCATTAGATCTGAAAATGAGGCTTTTATATCTCTGAAATTCATCTAGGAAGGCCCAGGCTTGTCTAAATAAGGTGTAGGCCCGCAGCATTTGCTCAAAACTGCTAAAGGATTAGGGACATTTCGGGCACAAGCTTGGAAGCTCAGGCGTGGGCTTCACTCCATGCAGAATGCAAGTTGGAATTCTGCTTCATTTCGGGCCCAGGCTTCAGCACTCAAGGCGTGGGCTTCAGCTAGGCAGTATGACATGATGAAATCAGGCCTAGGCTTCACATATCCGAGCATGAGCTTGACCCTTCTCATGATAAAAATCCAATTTTTTTCATTTTTGATTAATTTCTTTACTTCACAACCTCTTTTTATCATCCTTAATCCATCATTTGACACTCCTTCATGGCCTAAAACTTGAAATCACAAACAAGCAAAACAGCGTAATTCCATAAGGTACGATGTCCATGTGTGCTATAAATGCCCACATTTTAAGATAAAATTGAGGTTTCTATAATATGTGCGATGTGGAACCAAGAGTGGTAAAATAAGCGAGATTAAGTGTCTAAATTATTGATGAAATTACGGCCCGAAACGCTATAAAATGGGGTGAAATCGGTGTGAAATGCATAGAAGAGTTGACATTCATCAAATACTCCCAATGATGATTGTGTGTCTATAATCATGAATAATGTGTTTTATTATTTATGTAAGTTTTTCAAGCTGACAATACTGGATACCGTCACCAAATAATGTGGGTTGAATAACAGGTAACTAGACCTTGAAAGGATGGCCCAACTAGCAATTTGATTGATTTGTTGAGGGAAAGTGGTTATGCTAGTAATGACTGCCTACTTACCCAGATGAAGGGATCAAGACAAAACATAGTTCTTGGTAAGGAGGATGATGATCCTATATATAGGCTTTCCTATGAGGGGGAACAATTGTGCTGCCATTGAAGTTGTGGTTAATGACAGGAAGCCGTTAAGGAGGCAGTCATGGAGCAATCATGACCATGATGGCGAGAATTATGGAGCAGTTACAACATCGTGACTTAATGTCTAGTTAATGGATAGTGTAACTGGCATATGAGATTGCAATGGTTTGCCCTGAACTGAATATATACAATGACCGAGGTGAACCCACACCATGTCGGCTATAGGAAGATGTAGACATATCACATCTAGGTTGATCATAGAAGACAAAGGATGACATGTGCCATATTGGACAGAAGGCGACAAGTGTCATGTCGATATAATGATAATAGGGGTGACTTGCGTAGCAATGAGGCAAGCTTCGCTAAAGTTGTCTGATGTGTAAAGCCCAGTATTGAGTCAGGCCTATGTCCGCCCATTTTCTTGAGAAGGCCCCTCAGATTTTCCGAGACCCGAGAAGTGCCAAGTGTATAACGTCAGGTCATACCTATGTCAAAATCCCCTCAAATTAACCTGAGATGAGATGTATATCGTATGTTAGGTTTGTCCTGGAAGACGTGACACATTCTAAAAGGCTGCAGTTTAACGGGACATGGGTGACGTTTTGCCAGCTTTTATTTTGAATTTTGAAATGTCGATCCCTTATCTTGAGACGTAATCTAATTTTATAGAAGATCCCGCTAAGTGGGTTAATTGAAAGCAAGCACGACTCTTCGAATCGGGTGCCAACTTCGTTATAAAAGTAGAATGGTCAGCCTTGTTCATCTATTTGCAATCCCCTGATTTCTAGAGTTTTTATCCGAGAAAGAAAGATATGCGCTTTCTACCCTATTCTCCGAGAGTCCGCTTAGATCCTCCGACAAGTATGTTCATTTTTATTCTTCTATATAATGTATGCAATTTTTTCTTGGAAACATGATATCTAGTAGCCAATCGTTCATGCTTCTTCTAATGATTCCCTCGGTTGGGACATTTTTTAGGGTGAATAGTTTGTTACCTAGGAACCTTCGGCTCACTCATCCATGTCAATATCTTAGCATAAGGAGGTTTCCCAGAGGTCTCAATGAGGGCTACATCTTAAAACACATAGTCCAAAATCTTCCTTTTGAATTTTCAGTGCTCGCACGAAGTATGATATAGACGAGAGCAATTTTCACCCCTTCTACCCCAGACTATTCATAGAGTAGATGTGCCTCTAAAAGGTTAGTGTGTATGTTACGAATCATGAAGCCGGCTTTTGTTTTCCGATGGTGTCTGCAATTTTTTATATTCTCGCCCTTTATAACCTAGGCTTGCCTCATATTGTCCCAGACGGGATTAGAGCGCTTGCATTAGTTACTTTAAACATATTCTATATTTTATAGTATTAGCCATTTATCTTTATTTTACAGAATCTCTAATTAGAGTAAATGCATCGAAATCTGTATATCATGTTGTACATGTAGCACATAATTTACATATTCGGTTCCATAGATCTTTGCTAGGCGCTTTGTTTGTTCTGAAACTTGTTTTAATAAAATCTTATTTGCCGTTCAATAAAAATGCATATTCTGTATTTTAAAGATTTGAATAAAGATCTAAGAGCACCTTCACCACATACTGTGAAACCGTAAAAAAAAATGTATCTTAGAGATTTCAACATTAAGATTTTGGAAAAAATAACAACGCAACAAATGCTTTGTATTTTAATGAAAAATACATATGTGTAACAAAATTATATTTTTTTTCTTGAGAATAAAAACAAATTATATGTACCGCATTTATCCGGATTCTGTTAATTTTACTTTATATTTAATGTATTATATAGAATAGAGAATTCTGGTGCATTTGATTTTGAATAAAGATTCTGTAAACTAGAAGAAAAAAATGTATTTAATCACAGAGGTTTTTTTTTTGAGAAGAAAAGTCAATTCATTAAAATATGTCCGTCAAACCAATAGATATTACATCCGAATGAGGGAAGTAGCCCCAAGAAACCGTGCCGACTAGATCTAACCCTTTTTTAGCTAACAAGTGAGCTGGCTTATTACCTTCACGCTTGACAAAAGAAAATTTGAAAAAAGAGAAACAATTTAAGAAAGTCTGGCGATCTTCAACAATGTTGCCTAAGTCCGAAAAGTCTTGCTGCTCCGAGTTAATTTTCTTGCAAAAGTTGAGGGTGTAACGCCCCGTTCCCGGACACCGAGTCCTTATCCAGAAATCGAAACGTTCGGCACGCATAATATTAAATAAATAATATTACACGTAAGCCTCTACTACGTCGTATCAAATGAAAGCAAACGGAAGCTAAAAAGACTCGGGTAAATTTTCAAATAACCAAGAATAGAAATAAAGAACTAAAGAGGAAATGTAATATTATTACATCCGAAATGAAACCAACGAATCTAAATCTTTACGAATTTCAAAAACTAAAAGGAAACTACAGAATCCAATAATAATCCAAGTCTAAGGCATAAATGAAATAAATGATAAACAAGGTCTTCAACTCCGGCGTCATCAAACGTCATCATCGAAGTCCTCGTCAAAGTCTTGACTAACCTGTTCGTCTTCTCTCCCCCAAACACATAAATAAACATGCATTTGAGGTAAGTACAAAGTACAAAGTAAGAAGTAGAAGCTACAATTTAATTAAGGTTATTATTATTAGATTATCTTGGTGAGACCGACTCAATCTAGGGTTCACTTCATGCCCATCGACACGTCATGACTATACGTTTCTAACTTAGCTTATCTTTATTACACCATTATTCAAGGACACAATGCATGGTGAAAATTCCACCACGAGATATACTTGCCAACTACAGTGATTAGCACCGGTAGTCCCGGGATCTCCCCGGTATGCATATACGCTTCGATGGATTTCCTCCACTATCCTTCACCTTTTGAGCGATGGCGTTGTCCACCTTTTATGAACGTATCACATCGCCGATTTGAATCAGTGCCTAACCAAGAATAGATGACGTTTTATCTTTTATCTACACATATGTAATTATTAAATGTGAATTAACTAGTCACCTAAGTGTTTTCAGAATAAAATCTCACCTTATCAGCTCTACCCCCTCACTTAGACAACTAGACATCACATCCTATCAATTACACGACATTGATGAACTCTAGTTCATCAAAGCACAAGCCCTTTCATGCCCTTCCGACGGATCCGAACTTCAACTCCCTTTAGAAGTACATTCGGTGTTTTAAGCTGAACGAATCGGAAGTTCAATCGAAGCTTGTTCATATTTTAATGAATGTTATCATATTAGGATTAAGGGTTTAAAATAGTAAAGCACGATTATGAAGCACAAAAGCCAACTCAAACGCTAAAACAAGATATACAAAGTAAAAGCAGGCCAGGCGCCCGCTTTGACATCCTATGGACGCCCGTCCGTAACCAAACGCCCGTCCACTTACCTCGGACGCCCGTCCATCTAAAACGGCTACATCACGAATCAAAATTCGACCTCAAACGCCCGTCGCCTATTTCAGGCGCCCGTCTGAAGTACTTAAGGTCCCGGCGCCCGTGCGCTTAGTCTGCAGACGCCCGTCCGACCGGGTTTTTCCCAAAATGCTAAAATCTTCACAACTCGATTTTTGAATCGTCTCTAACCTAATTAACCTCGTTTTCAACTCAGAAAAACGTGGAAAACATATCTAAACATCTATGATCCTTTGATCAACGAAAAAGCATAACTTTCTTGCATCTACGCATCATAAAACTTGATCTAAACCTCAATAACAATAGTTAGAATTGCAGGAAGAGCCTCTTACCTTTTAAACAAAGAAATTCCTACTCCAAACCACGAAAACAAAGACAAAAAACCGATCCTTTCTCATAGGAAAACATGTGTGATAAATCCAAACTTAGATTAGATTCAATCACACGCTTCTAAACGACAAAAACTACGAATTGATGAGTTTGCACCCATCAAACTCGATGGTGAACTGAATTAGGGCTTAACCATACCTTAACAAAGCTTCAATCTCACCGGCCTTTTCTAAGTGTCCAATCTCACCGGAAAAATCCCAATATTACCTAATGATCGGCCTTTTCTAAGTGTCCAATCTCACCGGCAGTGTACCGGGTCAATCAGAGCCTAGAATTGGTGAGTCAGTCGTATCCCACAGGGGAATCAGTCGAGTACCAAAGTCGGTCTCGCTCCTAGTTTAGTCAACACAAATATTGAACGTGGTGATTTGTCGATCACCGGTTCTACAAACTAAATATACATAAAACAAAGATTTAAAACTATATAAAAGAGATAGCCGAGCTATGATCCAATCAACTACTCTCTAACCCTAACTCGTTTCGGAAGTGTTTCGACAAACTCTAATGTTCTCGGCATTGTTGAAGGGTGTCGTCTCTATTTTCGAAACTAAGCGCCAATTTCAACAACCTAGCTTCCTATGTCGAATCCAACAATCCGGCGGATTTAAGCCCGACCCGACACGGTCCACGCCTATGAGGCGCTCGTTAACAACGATATAAACCTCACACACGAAACCGAATCCGAACAACTCGGTCGGTTTTACATGGTGATCCTAGAACCCCTTTTCCGTGCCTCTCTCGCAAAAATACATTTATAAAGACGATCGTGTGACACGATTATCGAGTCGCGAGTTCAATAAACGTCATTAGGCATAAGTTCTAGAACAAAAACAACATCGAGAATCTAACAATCATAACATCAAAACACTTCAATCAACGAGCTAAGGATTCGATTTCGAAGGCTATCACATATCTCGACTATAAAACGGATTAGCTACTCATTATAATAAGAAAAATAAAAGAAATCAACAAAGATCAAGATCAAAAAGCAAGAACAAGAAATGAAAATGAAATACCGAATATATTATGCCGTAGAAAATCGATCCACCGAACGAAATCCCGTCAATAACGTGTCAATCTATCACCGAGATCCTCCGGATTACAACGATCTACAACTAATCTATGCTAATATACATCTAAACTAATCTAATCTAAGGGAAAGATGAAGAAAAACGCAGAAAAAACGATCTAAAAGAAGGGGGGTCTCCATATAGATCAAATGAGGGGGTATTTAAAGTCTTTTTTCAGATCTGGGCTGCTAGGCGGGCGCCTGTAACGCCTGTCAAAAAATTCCATGAAGAAAATGGTTCAGCAAGTTTCTAAGCCAAAAACCGCATCTTAGGCGCGCGCCTATGGTGACATGCGGCCGCCTATGGTGACACACCTTCAGAAAAGAGGTCATAACTTTGTGTGTAGACCTCCAAATCGAGTGATTCAAAATCCGTTGGAAAGCTAATGAAATTGTCTACAACCTTCATGAAGATGTCCAGCCCATAAAATGCCTCTAAGGTGGATCAAAATGCAGATCAGTGGAAGGTGTGGTTGTAGTACCAACACGTTTTGATCCGTTTGAACGTTTAAGCTTCGGGCACACGTTCCAATCCTCGTATCTCGCCTTCCGGACATCTCAAACACCTAAGTCCTGTACAAAATCACAACAAATACCACACATAATCCCTACAGGACACTAGGGTGACCGAGAGTATAGTAAATTACACGAAAAAAGACCGAGAATCCCGGACTTTACGTCCCTAGGTCCCAAATGATAACCAAGGTGTAAATACATCAAAATACAAGCAAATGTCTCCGGAAACATATAAAACGAGGTATAAACGGGGTATAATCACATAGTAAATGATAGTCAATTTGACTCCTATCAACTACCCCTACTTAGCGTTTGCTCGCCCTCGAGCAAAAATGAGCGATTCAAAAATAAAGATGGAGTCAACATTGCTATCATACATCAAGTCTTTAAGAATTGAAATGGTAAAACACAAGTAACTGATATAAATCCATAAAACTCGAGCTCTACCTTGTATCGAGAAAAGAATGTGTGTGTGTGTGTGTGTATAGCTTCTTCACCATTAATCAACTAAGACCTGTTTAGATTATAGATGTGTACATACCAGGATTACACCATAGGCTTATACGTCATAAACATCTCCACTAATCGAGGTCTATCGTAAATACTAATGCGGTCGAGCGAGGACTTGCACGGTTATATCGTTTAGGCTCGTGTTAGAGCTACGAAAGGATATTTACGATAAAAATAGAAAGAGAAGGTGCAAACGAGCATTAACCGAGAAAAAATATATATGAAACTCGGTTTCGAACGCCTCCAACTCTCCAACTATAAAAACAATCTCGATATCCGAAATAAACCCCAACTCCAACTCTAAACAACAATAACTTGATCCATTATTTTCTGGACACTTTCTAAAAATAAAAACACATATGATAAATATAAATACTCTCTTTTTTCACTTTTTTTTCTCTTTTTTTTTTCTTATATTTTTTTCCAAACTATATACCTGTATGTATAAAACTATACACATCAAAATTCCGAACAAAGTCGAACCAACACACTGTCACACTCTCATACCGGATAACTCGAATAATACAATGTCACAACAGCACCCCCATACCACAACACCTCGCAACATCGTATAAATGTGCGGAAATAAAAGCTCAATGCAAGGTAGTCAAGGATACGTAGACCGAAATAAGGCTAGGGACATCGATTATACGGGTTAGTAACAAAATGGTCAGTTTGGGCGGCGGTCTAACCACCCTACAAAAGGCTTAGAGGGGTAACAGTGGATATATGTATAATGATGGCCTTTGGCTCTGATCGGGTCAAAATAAATACCAAAACCGTCATCCCGTACCTAACAACGAAGACCTTTCTATTTTGCCTCGAAGTTACTAATATAAGTTCTAGGTAACCGGGTCATACGACAACTATAATCGTCCACTAATCATGGTGATAAATGACGTTGAAGCTAACGTGATAGAACTATTCGATTCTCAATACAAGATCTCAACTCAAATGAAATGCATTTATATAATCACTATATGTTTATCAATACAATACCGAAGGCTCGATGTATCAAAACCAATGTCAAAGCCATCAAAATTCTCAGAATCTGACTCATTTAAACTAAAGGGATAACAATCGCTAAGTATAACTCATTCGACATGAAAACGGGACATTGAAGCTAAACCAACCACCCCCTACTTTAAAACCAAACACGAATGATAAGGGCAGAAAACTTAGCTTACAACCGGAAAATGGTGCGAGTACGATCATGTGGCATCCGTAGAAAGTCCTCCCAGGGTACCTGTGCTAATATCAACAAGCAACACAACATCCAAGAATACACAGGTATGGAGATATCAAAATGAAACTAGACGGATCACCACAGCTCATCAAAAACCAAAAAAAACCACACTAGCCCCCCCAAAACACACTTCTTCGGGTTATATTACATCAAAAATTACCCGAAGTATCAAAATACAAACTAAAGAAACACGGTGAAACACGAGGGGAGAGAAAAGCAATAAAAGTACATTCTGAGTTTATAGTCCTCAGCTCGACTTTCTACCCCCAACTAGGTCAAGGATAGCTGTACCAGAGGAGAGCAAACCTTTGCATCTCCTTACCAAAATCGTAGGAATTGAGCACCCCCGGAAAACAAAACAATATCAAAACGGGGCTCAATCCCCACCACCATGAATGGTTCGATGAATCCGTTGCACAGAACAACGAATTCACTCTCCCCGAACTAAAACATATCCCAAACAACAATGACTCAACCCCTAAGTAATAACATGTAGGCTCAATATCAACAACATACTCAATATGATGCACCCCCGAAGATATAACATTAGGGCTAAGTGAAGACGGAACATGTGACTCAATAAATACAAAAGTCATACCGTCCTCGTAGTGTTCTTCTGGGGTGATTTCAATCATGCTTTCTTGCTTTCTCCTCTCAGACTCCTCAAACAGTTGTTGCACTTTAAGCTCCAAGTTTCGTATGGCTGTTTGCGTCGTTTCCATGTCCTTACGAAACTCTTGGAGCTCTTTAAGGTACTCTTTATGGTCATCTTGGACCACTTTACTCAACTGTTCAAGTGCCATTTGTTGATCCGATTCTGGAGGTGAAGGAGTATCGAGTTGTTGTTCAACATAACTTGGGGTATTCCACCACTCGATTTCATGTGACGTGCATGTGGAGTACGGATTGAAAGGTTGCATTCCGTAATCCATAACACCGTAATTATAACCCCCATACGAGTAAGGAAATGAGCCGCAATTGTCGTATGGATCCATTAACTGCAAAATAGGGAAACAACACGAACACAATCACGGTATCTAATCACTACCACTACCGAGTACGTGGTGTGATCACAACAACAACATCCAATAAAACAAACTATACAGGGAAAAACTAGAAAATGACCTAATCCTAAAAACTCCACTAACTCATAGATATCAACCGGAATCCCGGCAACGCGGCGTCGAAAAACTTGATCGGCCTTTTCTAAGTGTCCAATCTCACGGCGATTAATGCCGGGTCAATCGTAGCCTAGAATTGGTGAGTCAAGGTCGTATCCCAGGGGAATCGGTGAGTACCAAAGTCGGTCTCGTTCCTAGTTTAGGTCAACACAAATATTGAACGTGGTGATTTGTCAGATCACCGGTTCTACAAACTAAATATACATAAAACAAAGATTTAAAACTATATAAAAGAGATAGCCGAGCTATGATCCAATCAACTACTCTCTAACCCTAACTCGTTTCCGGAAGTGTTTCGACAAACTCTAATGTTCTCGGCATTGTTGAAGGGTGTCGTCTCCTATTTCCGAAACTAAGCGCCAATTTCAACAACCTAGCTTCCTATGTCGAATTCAACAGTCCGCTGACCGGATTTAACTGACCCGACACGGTCTACGCTCTATGAGACGCTCGTTAACAACGATATAAACCTCACACACGAAACCGAATCTGAACAACTCAGTCGGTTTTACACGGTGATCCTAGAACCCCTTTTCCCGTACCCTCTCGCAAAATACATTTATAAAGACGATACGTGTGACACGATTATCGAGTCGCGAGTTCAATAAACGTCATTAGGCATAAGTTCTAGAACAAAAACAACATCGAGAATCTAACAATCATAACATCAAAACACTTCAATCAACGAGCTAAGGATTCGATTTCGAAGGCTATCACATATCTCGACTATAAAACGGATTAGCTACTCATTATAATAAGCAAAATAAAAGAAATCAACAATCAAAATTAACAAAGATCAAGATCAAAAAACAAGAACAAGAAATGAAAATGAAATACCGAATATATTATGCCGTAGAAAATCGATCCACCGAACAAAATCCCGTCAATAACGTGTCAAGCTATCACCGAGATCCTCCGGATTACAACGATCTACAACTAATCTATGCTAATATACATCTAAACTAATCTAATCTAAGGGAAAGATGAAGAAAAACGCAGAAAAAACGATCTAAAAGAAGGGGGGTCTCCATATAGATCAAATGAGGGGGTATTTAAAGTCTTTTTCAGATCTGATTCTGCCAGCGAGCGCGCCTGAATTCACAGCGCCCTTTGTCAAAAAATTCCATGAAGAAAATGGTTCACAAGTTTCTAAGCCAAAAACGCATCTTAGGCGCGCTTTATGGTAACAAAGGCCGCCTATGGTGACACACCTTCAGAAAAACGGTCATAACTTTGTGTGTAGACCTCCAAATCGAGTGATTCAAAATCCGTTGGAAAGCTAATGAAATTGTATACAACCTTCATGAAGATGTCCAGCCCATAAAATGCCTCTAAGGTGGATCAAAATGCAGATCAGTGGAAGGTGTGGTTGTAGTACCAACACGTTTTGATCCGTTTGAACGTTTAAGCTTCGGGCACACGTTCCAATCCTCGTATCTCGCCTTCCGGACATCTCAAACACCTAAGTCCTGTACAAAATCACAACAAATACCACACATAATCCCTACAGGACACTAGGGTGACCGAGAGTATAGTAAATTACACCGAAAAAGACCGAGAATCCCGGACTTTACGTCCTAGGTCCCGAAATGATAACCAAGGTGTAAATACATCAAAATACAACCAAATGTCTCCGGAAACATATAAAACGAGGTATAAACGGGGTATAATCACATAGTAAATGATAGTCAATTTGACTCCTTTCACCTAATTTCCATGATTTTCCATAATCACCCTTATTAAATCAGATTTTCTTCCTTAAATATTTATATATATATGTCGAAAATACATACATGAATACCCAAAATATTAAACTCCTAATAAAAGGAACCGAACCCAATATTTCGTTTTCGCAAAATGACACGTCTGCCCTTTCCCGAAAATCGGAATATTACAGAGGGAGTCCGTCTCGAAGATTACATTGTAAAAGCTCCAATGAATTGAGAGAAAAATTGTGTGGTACACTGCCAAGGCTTCTCCAACACTAACCTCATACAGTATTTTCCTTCCAGCTTTCGCGAAAAGGACTGCAGAATATTGAGTTGCCACTAAAAGTTGCGTCGATATTGAATTTAACTATTCCTTCACTAGGAGGGCTCCAAAGTCTCGGGTGTAATGGACTAGATTGATGTTGTACAGTAATCAACAACGCGTCATGGTACTCTTTGGCTCATGATTCAGCCAAACGGATTAAGACAGGAGCGGCATCGCAGTTTCCTTCAAAAACAAGTGAGCATCTGTTCTTCCAATTCGCCACAAAACATTGACGATGAAAGCACATTTGGTTCATCTTCCTTTTTCTATAGCACATCAAAAAAACCAGCCATCGAAATCACTGGGGTTTTTAACCTGAAGGTTTCGGGTTCGAGTCTCAGTGGACACGAAAAACGTGTGCGTGTGTTTTTCTCGTAGCTGTACAAAAATGTATTTAATGCCATAAAATTGAGAATTCATTAAAATAATCAAATGCAATTACTACTCAATAGGACGGACGAAATACTTGCCAAGTTGCCATTCTTGAGAGAATGAGAAATAAAATTTAGAAAAATAAAATAAAATCATCGAAGTCATCATTACTTACCAAAAATATATATATGGTGGAGACATTTGCTATTTATTATGAATACATCCATACACTCAATCAATAAAGATTCATGAATGAAATATTTTTATTGGGAAGAAAATCTTATTCTTCATTACCAAAATGCATGGGACCGTTTCACAGAGTTTGGTGAATGGAAAAAACATAGTGCTTTTTGGATACTAAATAATTTCCATCAGTAATAACATATTTTCATTAATAATAGTTATTATATATACGTAAATGAAATTATTAATTTCTCTCACTACTTTTCTTCTTATATATAATGCACCTTACTCATTCTATTTCACAAGATAATCAATGTAACATAAACGACATTATAACCAAAATGCAAATTAATTAATATATATACGGATTCATTTTCAATATATTGGTGTTAACAAATTCTATATACCTTTGGCAATACAATTGGCCTTTAATTTTTAGCAACAAAATCAATAATAATGATATATATTCTGAATTGATATAGAAAGTGGTTTGCAACAATATTTTTAGATTAGAAAAAAAAAAAAAAAAAAAAAACGTATAACTCAATAAAACAAAAAATCTCATCCATCAATTGTTGATTCTAGTTTCCATTTTTGTAAACAATAAATGTAATTTTCAGTTTTTATCTCAAAAAAATAAACAAAATTCAAATTAGGTTGCACCAAGTCATTTGTGAGGCCTATATAAACGACTCTTTCTCATTCATTTTTCTGAATAGAAACCATTCTACTTATAATCAAATTATGGCAAACTCCAAAATCACCATAGCTTATCTAGCACTATTTTCCCTTGTTCTTTTCTCCTTTTTATCTGGACACATTTGTAAGTTTACAACTGATTCAATTATTTATCTACATCTATCTCCTGACTTTTATATTATATTTTTATTTTGCTTAAAGTCTTTCGTTATCCGAAACCAATGATAATCATTACAAGATTTTCGGTTTTGTATATCGGTGTTTGATTTTACGTGTATATACTTGTAAAGAATGTGACTAAATTCATTTCTCGTGATGTAATTATGCCAGGTCGTGATCTAAACCAAGAAGAGAAATCGGTCGATTCTGAAGTGTCTCCATTGGGAAAATGCTACAGGGGAGAAGTTGAAGGCGAAAAATATTGGTGTTGTTGTCATGTTAGTTGTTATAAGACCCATTTTGCGTGTAATTTAAGATGTCTGTTTACTAAATGCGTTGGGTCACCGGCTAATACCGGTCTCTAGATTTGTGGTACAATCAAGAAGGAATAATAGTTTTTTTTTTTTTTTTTTATATAATAAATTTTGAGAAAAAAAGTTTAAGAGTTCTTTTTTTTTTTTTTGTTGACTTTCCGTTACCAACATGGCAACATATATATGTTCTCCATTTTGATTTATGTCATGGTACACTTTGTCTTTAACATGTGACATGTTTGAGAAATTTGTTGTAAAAATCAAACAAGAATAATTAGTCTATCAAATTAAATTAAAGGAAATATACCCCCTCTGGGAAGGGCCTTTATTTCGCGGAGTTCTTAACCGTCTTTCTATTCCCTTTTTCATTTGAATTTGAGCCCCGAAATTTATGGAGGAGTGAAAATAAACAACTAAAATGGAGGAAAACCTAATGATCAAGACAGTTAAAAATAAATTGAGTTGTATTTAGGTGCACCTAAACTCTTATGGCTCATCCACTGCGGTACGATCTCGTGAACTGAACTTCCACGGGTGATAAATACATATCAACTATTCCTTGTCTTAAATTCATTGTCCGCTACAATACTATACCGTAGAATAGACCCTAAATCTATTGTGCTACTATTTCATTATTTCGTTGTTGTTTTTTTTTTTTTTACAAAAATGACTTCGAGAAAAAACCAAAAAAAATCAAATATGATGTCAGAATATAGACGACGAAATAAGAAAAAATACAGTGAAAAAATTGCAATCTTTTGAGCTTAGATCGAAAGATATATTTAATCTTTTTTTTTTTTTTTTTTTTTTTTTTTTTTTTTTTTGGTTTTGTTGAGTAGAACAATGTAAAATGCAGTGGGATATAAATTTTCCTTTAGACCCAAAAAAAAAAACGCTGAAATAAATTATTTATTTCTATCTCCATATTGTTCTGTTTCACATCTGTGTAGACATTTATTCATACTCTTTTTAAAGTTATCAATTGCGACTCGTGTATATACAATTCAACCTTTAAAATATTAAATCATAGTCTTCGTGTTCAAACCTATACGTTTAATCCACTTAACCTAGAAGTTAAAAAAAAAAAAAAGTACCAACGATTACAAATTTCTGCTAATCACGATTAACGTTCTTCACTCATCCCGCAGATGCAGACAAAGTGGGGCCCTCGCGATTAGGGTTTAACCATTTTTCAAAAAAAAAAAAGCAGTACTAACCATATTACAAATTCATAAAAAATACATCAGTTCAATCGTTGATAGAATAAATCAACACATCATAAGCTACAATATTTAATAAATACCACAAATCACACGATTTCTTACCTCGTATCACAAAGAATATGATTTGATAATGTCAATAATTCTACTCTGATGAATGAAGGATTTTGCTTTCAAATGTGGTAGAAAAGCAATGTGAAAAATGTTTTTTTTTTTTTTTTTTTTTTTTTTTTTTTTTGTGTGTGAATATTCCATATAGATAAGGCTATGAAGAATGAGATATTATCTTTATATGATTAATTCTCCATTTAAAAGACAAATTATTTTCATTAAATTCGAGAATGGTTGTCGTCAAGTTGAAATCGGACCCTGAATTTCACAAGACCGTTCGTGAGAAAGTAATATGTTGCTCATGGAAGCTATTACTCATATTGGGAATATTTCCTTCACAAAATTTGACTAAAAACCAGGCATCAATTGAATCCATTGATTAACGGTGTGTCACATCAATAATCTAGTTTTAATGTTATAGATTGATTCAGATGATAATTGTGGTTGTCGTTTAGGTGTGTAATCGAGCTGAGTCGAGTTAATACTCTTTAAGGCTCGAGCTCGGCTTGATTATAAAAACTCGAGCTCGATCGAGTCATGAAAAAGCATGATAAAACTCGATATAACTTGACTCAGTGTTAAGGGTGATTTTATACGTTTTATAAAGATATATTTTATATCAATTTCCCCCATATGTGGATGTTTTTCATAGAAATCGAGCTTTATATTGAGCAAGTGATGTTTTCAATAGTTAAATTGCAAAACGTAACGAATTATGTGCTTAAATTGTGATTTTATATTATTTTGGAATTATGTTACGCTTTGGTATGTTTTCGATTATTGTAGATACACGAGATATGGATTAGAAGAGGATTTAAAGATGAATTAACTGAAGATTTATATGATGGAGAGGAGATAAAGATGGAAGGAAAGGATAAAGATAGAAGAAAATCGAAGATCAAGCCAGTGAACGAGCGTTCAAAGCCCGTCCATAGTGGGCGGGCGTGCAGAAGATGGACGGGCGTTCAGTTGGCAAAAGCGAGCGAGAGAGTTTGGGCGTCTTTGCGGTCGGCGTCTGAAGTTGCGCGTCCGATCAAACGGACGCGTCCATAAATCTGACGAGCGGCGTCGAGAGGAAGGAAATCGATTCGAGATGTTGAAGTATTACGGGCGGGCGTCACCACTTTGGGCGGGCGTCCAACACCGACAAACCCGGCCGACTTAGAATTCTATATAAAGCAGCAGCGCCCCAAACCCTAAAACACAAATTTTTAGATCAGATTTTTTATACACAAAATACACTCAGCAGCCGCACCTTCTGAGGCTTTCAAGGCCGATCACCCGAGCCTTGTGCTCGGGTGATCCGGGTTAGATTAGGATGCTTTTTCTTTTCGTTTGTTGATTCATGGAGATCATCCATTGTACCAAACTATGTGAGTTTAATCCTTTTTAATTTATTCGATCCTTGTTTTATTTTCATGAGCTTTAATTCGTTTTGTATTTTTCTATGCGCTTTATGATGCTATTGTGTGACTAGATCGAGAGATCGGTTGCTAATCGTTGTCTAACGTTGATGAGAATCGTTGTTAGGCTAGATCACCATAGAAAGATAGGATCTTTAATCGTTAATTCGTGACAAATTAATTGGTTAATTATCTAGGTTGCTAGATTCTAAAATACGAGAGTTAACTTGAATCTACACCTTCGTTTTGTATGAAATTGGTCTCAACATTCGAGAGAGGAGAGATCGATAATTGGATTCACTAAGAGATTAGGAATTCATAGCTTGAGAAACGGATTCACTAAGGAATTAGGAGTTCGTATCTCGTGTAAAGGTGAAACCACAATATTGAATTAAAATCATGAGATGAACTTGGATTGAAATCACTTGGTTTGTATATTGTTTGATCCCATGCATCTTTGTTTTATGTTTATTTTATAGTTCATAGTTTAGATTTCATTTTCGCTTTTATCCTTCCTGGCTTTGGACTAACAATCCTCTGTCCAGTTTACTTTATCGTTTTTAGTATTGTTTTAGTAGTAACAATTTAAGGAATTAATAAGATTAGATTCAACATCCCAATTCCCTATGGATCGACCGCTTTACTAGCAATTACCCAGTATTCGGCCGGTTAGGAGTTAGTTTTGCATATAGGTTAGGGTTTATAAATTGTTTTTGTTTAGTGATGCAAAAATCCTCCGAACACTCAGCTCGATAGCTTGATTACATTTTTACAATACGTTTAATTTTTATAAAATATAGTAAGATTGAGCTCAACTCAGTTAATACTCAACCCGATTAAAAACTAAAACTCATATAGAATGTTAAATTTATAAATATAATTAATCAAAATTATTATTTACTAGAGCTCGATTAACTCACGAGCTATTTGATGTTGGGCCATACCTGAACATGGTAGATTGACATGTATCAGATTGCGTTTAATGAATAAAGGTACGCATGCCAAATTTTAATAATAATACACTTCTCAAGAAGAGTAGTACAAGATTTTATTTAAATTAATGATGTCTTAGAATATTTATTTAGAGGATTTGACAGGCCCATGGCAATAATTAAATCATTCAGGCTACCAAAAGCTACTCGTACCCAAATCACAAAGGTGTTTGATTTTATCCGGTTTTTACTAAGTTTGAGATTGAGTAGAACTATTTTATAATTAATCATGCTCATCACGAGTATAAGAATTAGGAGTGTACATGATTCGGTTCGGTTCGGATCGGTTAATGACAGTAACGGAAACCGAACGGAAATTTTCGGTTAATTAAATATCTCAACCGAAACCGAAATTGTGTTCATGGGAGTTTTAAGGTTAACGTTTGAAGAAAATGGAGGAAAATTGTGTTAATGGGAGTTTTAAGGTTCGGAAAACTGATGCAAACGTCTGGAAATTGTGGAGGTAATGAATCATAATGTTGAGATTAACACGCTGCTGTTCTTATTTAATTCATATATTATACTTTATATTCTTTTTTTCCAGAGAATTATACTTTATATTCAAATTCTTATTATTTTATTTTGAGCTAAAATATCACTTTAGGTTCGGGTTCTTTTGAAATCGGGTCGGCGCTAAAATTGACACGGGATATAACACTTTGTAATCAAACAACTCATGAGGCTAATCGAGCTTTACTTAATTAATCATGTATACAAGATTTATTATTAGATAATGTATTATATTAATCATTATATCGAGTCAACAACCAGAGAAACGAGTCGTGTTTGAAGACTATAAAGTAGTAAAGAGGCAAGCGTGATAGTCGACAAATTGACAGAGGTTGTCTGCGTTTGGTATTAATGACTTGAGTTCTCCCTTTCAGGGTACAAATGCCGCTATTTATAGGGATAAGAGTCGGTGGTTACAAATGAATGTAATTAAAGTATAATTAAACGTGATTAACAACAGGGCGGACGTGATGGCGTCTGGATGGACGAGCTCCGTGATACCGTAGCGGAGTTATTCGCTTTGCAACCGTCGCATTAATCATTGTTGTTGCCTGGTCAAGTGGACAAGCTGGGCGGATCGCGAGTACAGGCGAGTAGATCGCCTCGATCTTCGTGCCGACTGTAAAAAGCGGGTTGAAGGCTTTGTTTATCGGCGCTCATTGCTTAGCCAATGATAAATATCGTTAAGGCATGGCGGTGGATTGAAGCTCGACCCGATCCGGCTTATGAAGGTCTGCAAACTGGGTGAGGGCGCTTATTCAGACGCGTGAAGCTCACGTACTGGCCCAATGTGAATCCAGGGATCTTTTCCAGGCTTGGCGTATCAAACTCTAAAAAAAGAACCATGCTTATAAATCGAGCCGAGCTTTTTAGAATAGTAAACAATTTGAGTTTGGTCTTACATTTCATAACTCGATCGAGTTTGTGTCCGAATTATTTTATTCAAACTCAAGTCTTGAATATCAACTCAACTCGATTATATACGTTCAATAATTAATTGCCTAGCCGGAATATTTTAATCGGGGCAAAAAGAAAAGAAAAAACTTGTGACTTTCTCTCTCATCAAATAAACTCGATAGTTTAACATCAAAAAAACAAAGGCAAGATTATAAGGTTTATTGTTAAAAATGACAATTTGAACATAGAAATATACAAAGAGGACAGTGAAATTTTTTTTCGGGTAAAAAGGACAAGTCATATTCCACTGTGATAGTGAAACATTGGATTTGAGTCGATTAAAACTCGCAATAAACTTGATGGATTAGAGGTTATGAACAGTGGATTTGTTATTATCACCCAATTTATATTTTCAATGTTCTGATTCCTATTTTCCCCATCTTTTTTGTCCTTTTAAACCACCCCCAAGATTATATATAGTTGCACTACAATGATTCATAAGTACATCATATTTAGTATGCATCTTTTGAATCGATTTTTGAATAAAATAGTCTTTTAAAATATCGATTCAAACATGATGCACATGTAGTAGTTGGTGTATTGTAAATTCGGACATATGCTATGTGACGTGAGTATGACCCGACGTCATACACGTGACACTTAATGGATTAGTTCAGATCTTCTCCGCATATGGGCCAAAGAGGTTAAACCCAATGAGAGGCCCTACATTTCAGACAACTTCAAGAAATGATACTTAATTTGGTATACGATATCTCTCAGCTCGTTCAACCGACATGGTACGGTTCACCTCGGTCTTGAACCCTTAGCTCGGGGCATGTCATCACCAACAACCTTGGGTACCCGATATGGACAATCCGGCTATTTAGCAGACATTACATCACGGTGGCTCTATAATGGCTCTAGGGTTTCCGTCCCAGTAAAACATAAGCTGCAAACCGCTCCATTATCTTAGTCATTCTCTCATCACACACGTCACAACATTAACTCCCACATCAAAGCTCTGTAAGAAGGTTTCATCACCCACAAAATTATAACTAAGTTAATAGCTTGATCACAAAATCTTTGGGTACGTACAGGACGGCTGCACCTCGAAAGAAATGGGTCATCCGACTCGTTAAAAATATATTACAGTGGTAATTTTTTTAGGTTCACATATATATGTGAAACTGACCCTGCTTATTATTATATATTGATCCGTATTGGCCAAGTATTGATCTATATAATATAGAAGACTAAGTTTAAACTTACAAAATATAACAAATTTAAAGCCAGTGTCGCTAATTTCCTGGAAATAGTCCCCAGTGCGTGAGACGCTCACTCAAATCGCGTTACACGGCCAACTATAATTCACCTCCAAATCTTATTGTAAAGTAACTGGATTATACTCACGAAACTCAATTACCCAATTAACGACTTGATTTCAATACTAACGATTTTTTTGCATCGTCACTATGTTATCAAAAGTTTATATCAACTCTGTTCTTTGTAAAGAACATACAACTTTTTTATATAAAGAAGAAACTTATCAATTCCTCTTTTAGAGATTGAAAGGGACTAAGCATTTTTATTTGAAGGTATATAAGATGATGATGTAAACCCTCTCACAAAAAAAATAAAAATAAGATGATGATGTAAAAGGACGGTGGAAAATGGAGTATATTATTATTGGAATTTAGCTGGCGTGGGCGGCTAGGACTACAATTTCGTTGGTTAAATAATTCTGGTTTTGGGACCCACATGTCCTGATTTTATTCAATGAATTGACTTCCACTCCCATGGCGGGCTGCCAACAGTCATCTCCTAATCTCTTTCAACTTTCTTTTTTTCTTTTTTTCTTTTTTTCTTTTTTAAAGTTGCATAATTTTCTGATAAATCGAAAAACAAGTGAACATTGTTCTTGCTTGTTTTTGCAATCCTTGTTTTTATAATTTAGGAAGTTATCTCACAGACAATACAAAACATGACAGTGACACAAAATCAGCTTTATTCAGAAAAAAAATCTGGTGTTTGGACTTTATTCCGTGTGAAGTCCGTAATAACACGTAAAAATGCTAGAATTTTAACTTTTAACATATAGTTATGTATAATATGTGAAACTCTCTATATTCTCTGCATACAACGATAACGATGACGATGACATCATACGTATGTTTTGGGTATCCTTCATGATATATTTGTCATACGTTGATCCTATGATATGTGTACGTTTTGTTTTGTGTGTGTCAGAGTTTACGGTCTGAAGTCATGATTAAGTGTTTGTATTATGTTTGTAAGTAGTTACTAGTTTGATGTAACACACAAAAATTGCTAGTGTATTTACATATATCTAGGTGTTATTTGAGGGTCTCTACACGCAAGGATGACGATGATGTCATACATATGTTTTGGGTGTCCTTCATGACATGGTAACCAGACATTGATCCTATGATCCGTGTACGCTTTGTTTGGTGTGTGCCAAAGTTTACGGTTTGAAATCCTGATTAGATGTTTGTATTGTGTTGGTAAGTAGTTACTACTTTGATGTAACACGCAAAAATGCAAGAGTTTTTTTACATATATCTATGTGCTATTCGAGAGTCTATGCACGTGACGAAGACAATGACATTCGGATGTCCTTCATAAAATGCTAAACGGGCATTGATCCTATGATCCATTTACGGTTTGATTAGTGTTTGTCAAAGCTTACGGCTTGAATTCATGGTTAGGAGTTCGTATTTTCTGACGGTTAGTATATGACAGCCCCAAATGCATCGGGGGTATCAGGTCAATAACAAAAGAGACCCTACCCCCGATGCATCACAAGTATCAGGTAAGTAACGAAAGAGGCCCCTACGGATTAAAACGGAGACTCCACATCATACTTCTCTCTTATATAGAGCATAGAGCAAGTTGTTCAACCAAAAGCGTAGGAAAAAAGAAGTTCTTGATGATATTTCATAAGTTACATTGTAATAATAAATAAAGAGTACATATAAAGCTTATTACTCCCTTGAGGAGAAATAAGAAGAAAGAAAGAAAAAAAAAAACAATTGAAATGACAACTTCATTCTTCATCTCTACCCTTTACTAAATCACAAACAATATATCAGTTTCCCCCCTTAAGTTTCCCAGTAACTACATGCAATATTAGATTATACCAAAAGAATTCAAAAAGAATATGAATCTAAAATATGAAAACTCTTTTTCTTGGAGCAAATGTAAAAGCACTTGATAATGTTAGGCCACCATTTGCTCTTGATCTATATACAGTTGATCAATCCAAGAAGGCATCATTTCATGAATCCCTCCACCTGCACCATGTTTCTGCTCAGAACCGATTCCGGACGACGGTACGTCTTTGACTAACGAGTTGACCCATGAAACATCCGGTTCATCAACCGGGACGTTCGCGTTTCTAAGTGCAAAAGAAGCAGATTTCCTGAATTTGTTTGGGTCTTCACTTTTGAATCCCCAATCCAATTTGCCAGTTGGAGAACCCCAATCGGGTATAGTTGAAGACATCGATTTCGGTGAGCTAGCAGCGGCGTTAGCATGGTAGTTGAAGCTCTGGCTGCGTTTTGCGAAAGCGGATGATCTCGAGTTCATGACTGCAGCTGCAACGGCTGCAGATGTTTCGAACCCGAATCCCGAGGTTTTTCTTCCTGGAGAGGAAGAAATATTGGATGGATAGCTAGCACGAATCGGGTTCGTGTTTTGGCGCATCTGGAACGCGGTTGGAGACATCAATGAAGGGTCAATTGATCCATAAACATCATCCAAGTTTGTGGGGTTCATATACCCCATCCTATCGTAATCCGCGTTGCCCATCGGTGAAGATAGACCCGCCATTTCCTCTATCAATTGTTGCCTCAGTTGTTGTCTTGTCCGGATATTTTCCAAACCAAGAAGTTCCATTTCCAATTCAAGGTCTCGTGCACTGCGCGTCGTTTTTAAACGGCTACCATGGAGTTGCAATGCAGGTGGTGTGAGGTTGACCTTATTCTGCCACATGTTCGTCGCCATTGGAGACGAACATACAGCTGAAGGAGACATAGGAGCTGTTGAGTTTGTTGACATAAACAAAGAAGATGAACCTAAAGTTGATGGACTCAAACAAGACATATCCATTGAGCCAACCGAAAGAGATTTCGGTGACGGCATAGCTGAACCAGTGGTTGCATACAACGGACGAAGATCTTCAGGCTTGTGAGCAAAGAAACACACTTTTCTATTACACCCTGTCTCGTCTTTGCAAAGCCTGGTCCTATATTGAGCTGGATGAAGCCAAGATTCAAACACCCCATGTGCATATTCACAGTTGTCTCCTTTTGCACATGTTCCTTCTTGAATTCAGGACAAGGGACACAACTGTAATGATACTTTCTCGGATCACGACGTCTAGCGTTCTCCCCTGGGTGAACAAATGGGCACTCAGTCCAATCATGTGAATAAGCCCTTGAACAAGGCATCACCTTGAAACTATACATCCTGAAATCATCACTACCATATAATCCAGTGTTTATATCCGGTAACGACACGTCAATCGGATATTCCTTCTTTTCAGACCCTGATAGAACTTTAGCAATCTCTTGTTCTTCCACTCCATTGACACCGTTCAGCAACATTTCCAAAGCTTTTTGCCTTGAATTGCTAACACTCTTCACGTTCGGAACAGCCAAGTCCAACGGTTTGTTTCCATTGGCATCAACGGAGTTGATATCACCACCTGCATCAATCAACAGCTTAAAAACCTCAATCACGGAGCTAGAACCTCCGGCAGCAGCGCAATGGAGAGCAGTTACTCCATCCAAACCATATGCCCTGTTGACATCGACCTTCCCAGTTCCAAGAATATACTTCAAAACCTTGAGATTTCCATACATGGCAGCTATCAAAAGAGGGGTTATCTCCCCAAAGCCCATCTTTTCGAACCGAATCTTCTTCCATACCAAAAACTCGATTCATTCACATCACAACCATTCTCCTCAACTTCAGCTATGAACCGAGTAACATCATCCACAGCCGATAATTCCAGTAATTTAGAACAATATCTTTGGTTGATTTTACCTTTCTCGCCCTCCATATCTAAACTCAAACGGCTAAGATCACACTTCAAAGACATCAAATCCTGAAGAATTGCACAAATAAGAGTACAATTAAGACTTTGAACTGGATTGATCTTTTGATTCAAAGCTCACACATATATATATATAAAACTGAACATAACAAACTGGATAGTAGAGGAATAGAACAAGTCAAAATCCAAATATTTATTTCAACCAATTGAAACCTAGGTTTACCAAGTCATTCCCCTGGAACAATTATTTTCTAGTGTATATACCAAATTTAGGTAATTAAAATTAAATTCATAGCCAATTCACCAAAAGAATAAATTAAAAAACAAATAAAGAAAGAAAGGAAACCAGTTCAAAGAACAAGTCATCATCACTAATTGTAACATAGGTTTGGAAACAGAGAAACAATGAGCTTTAATGGAAGACTGAGTCCACATCCATTTCCAAAAAAGAAAAATTCAGATAAAAATTCTATATATAACAACACAGAAATCCATACGAATACATACAAATGGAAGCAAAACGGGAAGAATTTTACAGGAAACAAATAGAATAATCGATGAAGAACAAGCAAGTAGAATAGAAATTCAGATTAGGATGACAAATAATAACATGAGGAAAACATAAACACACCTTGCAAAAGCTGGAATCTGTCTTGAAGCTGGAGAAGAACTTTTGTTGTGTAGGAATTATAACAAGAAGGAATCAATGGGAGAAAAAAAAATGAGCTGTTTTTGTTAGTAAGCTGTGAAGAATGAATCAACTTTGAGAGGATGAATGGATTTTATATTAAGGCCAGCAGGAAGGGGGAAAGAAATTGGTGTCTTATTTTTTTCTTTTTTTTTTTCCTTTTCTTTTTTTTTTTAGTGGGCGGAGGGTGGGGTAGGGGGACGTTTACAAAGCACGACTTTTCTTCTTGCTTATTTTTCTCCAACAATAATATTTCTGTCACAACAATTGACATAATGTGTTTTAAAGTTTATTATTATGTACGTATAATTTATTGAGTGAAATTGCTTTCAAAAAAATTTATTGAGTGAAATCAAATATACAATAATTATAATTGTAAAAGTTTGTTGTGTCTAGAGTTGTTAAAGAAACAGAGTTGTTTGCAGGTAAAAGACTTATGTTTGACTTGTTGGTGGTCGTGATTATTCGTTTGTTTAGTTTATTGAACAAAGTTTAAATAGAATTTCTAAGGTCATTTTTTAAATTGATGAACACGAGTTAGGCTTGTGAACGTTTGATTATGTTCACAAACCTGTTTTTATAGACAAACCAATTTACAATATATTATGTTTGAATATTGTCGCATGGTTTTTTTTTATTTATGCATCAGGACTTGATTATAACTTAATCAACCAAACTCGAGCTGGATGACACAACCATATTTAACAAGCTAAATTCGAACATGATCTCAATCAAAATATTTTTTGAACGAGACGAAGTTGAATTAAATTTTTGTTCATTACTAAACGAATGACTACAAACAAGTTTGTGATATAAACAAACCAAATCTGAACATAGAACTTTGTTCGTTTATTAAAAAATCGATCATAAACAATATCATGACCTAAACGCTACTTATCCCATAGAGGTCGTCCTTGAAGCAATACCAAGCTAGAACAATAAATATCCGGGCTAGCTCGATTTGGCTCATTAACTACTCTAGTTATGTCGTAATTTGTTCGCTAATAACAATACCCATTTTTTTCGAGAATGATACCGACACAACAAGATTATTTCAAAAAAATGACATCTGCCACAATTTTATATTATTGTTGACCGTTGATCATCTTAAGATTCATATTAATCAATACAATAGACGTTACACTATTGATAATAGTGTAAAAAATGGTTATGTGGCGGACACAGGATTTCAGATAAGGAAAGCAATGAAAGTTTTAAAAAGTCAAATGAAAAAATTAGGGGGGGGGGGGGTAAACAAAATATTTAGTACATATATTAGTTATTTTTTTCGAAACAAGAAGGGGCAGTTGCCCTCCGGCTTTACATAGGTCCGTCATTATGTCATTTGTCGTGCCATTTTCGTTGTGATACAACAACGTGTTTATGTGATACGATATCACAAAAACAGATTGGTGAAAGTAAGAATCGACTTTCACTCAATCGATGGTGACATTTGATCGATAGAAAGTCACTTCTAAAACTAAAAATTGATCTGAAAAAAGCGACGGTCATTGCGTCATTACGGCATGTTTGATTTAACGTCAATAACAACAATTTTTAATGTCTGAGGAAGTGATTTAATCGTCACAATAATACTACCATAATAATTTATACTTATTGAAAAGACATAAAATATATAAACATACATATTCTATGAATTATTACTTCTTCCATATTTTCTGTTTCTTTGATTAGCTTGTTAAAGAGTGTTATGTATGAGTTTGTTTTTCTGGTCAAAGTCAAATATTCAAAAAGGGGTCCACCTCACACCACTTCTGTGTCTTACTGGCTTTGAATCCCATCCAAATACAAATTTAGATTCAAATGAAATGTAAATGCATATGAATTAATGGAGAAGATAATCTTAGCCGTTTCTTTATTTGTTTTTATTTTAATATTTTAGAAAGAAAAAAAAGCAATGGGATAAGTCAGAGTCAAGTAAGATGACAAGTTATTTACTTTTACCTCCTTTCATTTTAAAAATAGGCCAAAATAGCCCTCCACTTCTCCACAATGTCCAAGAATCCCCCCGACCCCTCCCCCCCCCCCCCCCACCCCCCACAAACCACCACACACGTGTGGGCAAGGTTTGGTCCACTTGATGGAGTAAGCTAATGAATTCATGACAGGCTCTAGTGGGTAATTCTTGTGTGGTGTCTTCACACGGTTTGGAGATATCGTGTGACACCATGGACACCACACAGTTTTATTTTGTATTTAAACTGTATGGTTCTGATCGTTTCACCCGTCACTTCACTTCAAATTTCCTCACCACACTAGTATTTCCCGGCTCTACTAGCTAAATCAATAAAGATAACGTTAATGACACTACAACACCGAGTGACACAGTCTGATTCTACATCATTGATCATCAGATAATGATACAGACATAATCATACATTTATTATGAATGACACAATATGTATTTACACAATTGATTATAATGTATGACTCGTTGAGCGTTATGTATATCCGACAAATATAATTAAATAGTGTAAACACATGTTGTGTCATTCATTGTGACTCAACGAGTGTGTATATATAATTGTTGGAGAAAATAGTGGAATTGAATTAAAGTGAATAAAAATGATTTTATAATCATTTTATTCGCATTTTTTTGCAAGCTTAATTTGATTATATTCTTGTATAGAATATATACAATGTTTTGATAATTACAAAACTACGTAAGTCGTAGATGAATTCGAGATTTAGAATCATTCAATTCGAGATCGAGTGAATGAGAAATTAACGCTTGAAGTCGGGTGTTTGAAAGAACTTTTGTTGGAAGTGGAAGTTGAAGAGTATTCAACTAAATCGTATCTGCACATTGGAAAAAGGGAGAAATGTTTTCCAAGATATATGTGGGAAGAATGTTATATGTGGTATAAGCTCCAGAAGAAGGAGAGATAGCGGGTTGGTTTTAGCGATCAGACGTTACGCTAAAATGGCGGCACACGCCGCGCCGCCGCCGCCGCCGCGCCGTGCCGTGCCCGTGCCGTGCCCGTGCCCGTGACCGTTGACCTTGACCTTGACCTTGACCTTGGTGCTTGGTCTTGGGGAATGGGCCTGAGGCCCCTGGCCCAGGCTTTGTGTTAAACTTTTTATACAAAGTTAATTGGGCTTGGTCCATTCATATACATTCTAATTGTCAGAATCGATGAAACGGTGTAATTAATTCATTCCACCAACCCTCTCTCCTATATATAGCCTCGTATGGATTGAAGCTAAATACACACATTCAAATACAACACGAGAAAGCTTCATACATTCATATAGTTAAAAATAGTTGCATACGAGTTTGAAGAAGAGATTAAAAGCACTAGAAGAGTTCGTTGAAGGTTCGTGTAAGAAGTACCTCTATACGAATCGATAATCCGAGTTATCCCGGAGACAATTGGTTTTAACCGGGTACACACACGGACCAAATTTGTCTTAAGGACAGAGTCTCTACTCCCTCTGAGAGTTATTGTATCCACTTTATTTTAGTATATATTTCATTTTTCATTTGTAATTCGTTTTATTTTCAATAAAATTGTTGTTTAATTAAATGTTAATTATTTTAATTGCGTTCGGGCTCCTACGAATTTAAGACAAATTTTCGAACCGATGTTCGATTTTAACCCGTCTTGTGTCGAAATTTTTTATACGAATTTCTACTCAATTTTTCCGAGTTTGAATTTATTAAATAAACTTGTTTTAATCGAATTGATTACGATCACTCGGTTACGATCGGTTCGGCTCGTTCTTGATTAATTCGACTTATTTCGAATTTTCACTTCGTTCTTCAACATGTCGACTCTTATTACGAACGGTTCGATCTCTTCAAAACTTCACTTCGTTTTATAATTAGTTAAATCTTCCTTTTTGGTATCGATTTACGGTAAAATCGGTCCACTTCCTTTTGTATCGATTTACGGTAAAATCGGTCCACTTCTTTTGGTATCGATTTACGGTAAAATCGGTCCACTTCTTTTTGGTATCGATTTACGGCAAAATCGGTCCACCTCCTTTTGGTGTTTTACGTAAAAACTACCACGTTAAAACAAGATTAAAATACAAACATTGTTGGAGAATCGAGTTGAAACAAACTTGAGCTTGTTACGACGAGTCAAAACAATCTTCACATTGTTTTCTTTGGGTGAAAAACCTCGTGTTGTATTATCGCTTATCCTTTTACGATAAAAGTTTATTTTCTGTCTTGAGCAGAAATGGCATCCGATGATCAAATCACTCCTACTCCGGTTTGGTGCGCCAAGCGGAGGACGATCTTCCCACACTTCGGGAAGTATGACCTGACAACTCACGTGGTCGGTGCTAACCACGAGAGGCCGAGAAGTTCAACGGATCGAACTTCAAACGTTAGCAATGAAAGATGTTGTTTTACTTAACAACACTTGGATTAGCGAGAATGCTAATCGAAGATCCACGGTGGTGCCACGAGGCTGGCGAAAAGATGACTTTTCTTGTAGTCGAAAAACTGGAAGAATAGTGATTTTTATGTAAAAATTACATTCTTAATGGTTTGGATAATATGTTGTATGGTGTATCTTTGTGCGTATGACTCAAACTTTCAATCGTTGTGGAAAGCTTTAGAGAAAAAAGTACACAACAGAGATCTTTGGTGCCAAGAAGTTTCTTGTCGGTAGGTTTTAAAGTTTGAAATGAGCGATACTAAACCTATTGTGAAGCAATTGGAGGAGTTGCAAATTCGATATCCGAGATGATAATGAAGATCCGAAAATCAACGAGAATTTTCAAGTGGCTGTGTCATTGAGAAGCTTCCCGACTCTTGGAAGGAGTACAAGAGCTATCGATGCATAAGAGGAAGCGGTAACGATGGATGATCGATTGTTCGCCTCCGTATTGAAGAGGACAATAGAGCATCCGAAAAGAGACGTTACGAGTCGGTTGGACAAGCGAAGGCTAACGTCGGCGGGTCGAAATCGAGAAAAGGAAGAAGCCTGAGAAATCGGTTAAGAAGGCAGGGGAATCTTCAAGGAAGCCGGCGAGATAAGCGGCGCCATTCAAGTTTAATGGCAAGTGTCACAACTGTGGCAAACAAGGGCACCGTCTTTGCGATTTGCCAATCAAAGAAGCCTTACAACCATAAGGCTCATATGGCTGGCGAGGATGATGACAATCTCTACGCAATGGTGACAGAGTGCAACAACATGGGTAATCCGAGACAATGGTTTGTGGACACTTTGGGGCCACTAAACATGTCTGCTGCCGATCGTGATGTCTTCTCAACCTACAAAATGGAAATGGTGAGAAGCGTGGATGGGCAACTCTGCTCGATCAAACCATTCAGGAATCTGGAAATGTGATTACGAAGATGACTTCAGGAAAGAAGGTGACCTCACAAATGTTCTCCATGTTCTGACATACGCAAAATCGATATCCGGTGGTATCTTTGAATAAGAATGGTTTTAAACTTTCATTTGGTAATGACAAGGTCATTTTGACCAAAAATGATATGTATGTGGGTAAAGGTTATTTTACCGAGGGTTTATTTAAACTCAATGTAATGGCTATTATGCCAAAGAATGTTGTGCCCAGTGAGGCTAATAAAAATGCATCTACTTACAACGTGCTTGATTGAGTCTTGTACTTTATGGCATAATCGTTTAGGACACGTTAATAATAAATCAATTCAAAGAATGATGAATTTGGATTTTTACCTAAACTAAAAGTTAATCAAAGCGCAAAATGCCAAGTCCGTGTTGAAGCTAAAATGACTAAAGCGCCCGTTTCCATCCGTGGAAAGAAACACAGAACCGTTAGAATTAATTCACACTGATTTGTGTGACTTAAAGTTTATGCAATCGAGGCGGTAAAAAGTATTTTGTAACTTTTATCGATGATTGTACAAGGTATCTTATTATGTATATTTGCTAAGTAGCAAAGATGAGGCTATCGAGGCATTCAAAATTATAAGAATGAAGTTGAGAATCAACTTAGCGAGACGAATCAAGAAGGTTCGTAGTGATAGAGGTGGAAGTATGAATCGCCATTTGAAAGAATATGTCTAGATTCGGGCATTATTCATCAAACTCTTTGCTCCATATGCACCTCAATCTAACGGAATTCTTTGAGCATAAAAACCGTACTCTGAAAGAGATGATGAATGCTATGTTGATTAGTTAGGTTACCTCGAGAACTTGTGGGGAGGCCCTTCTCTCCGCCAATAAAATTCTCAACAGGATTCCGTCTAAAAAGATGGATAAAACTCCATATGAGATGTGGAAAGGCCACAAACCAAGTTATAAATACTTGAAAGTGTGGGGGTGTTTAGCAAAGGTGGAAGTGCCTAAGCCTAAACAGATTAAGATTGGGCCAAAAACGATAGATTGCATATTTATTGGGTATGCTCATAACAGTAGTGCATATAGATTTCTTGTGCACAAATCTGACAATCCTGATGTGCATGTAAACACAGTCATGGAGTCAAGAAATGCGGTGTTTTTTGAGGATGTTTTTCCACATAAAGAAAGACACAATGAAGACTCAAATAAGAGAGTACACGAAAATGTGGGGGATAGTACTCCAGAAAACGAGGAAGTGGAACCTCGAAGGAGTAAGAGGGCTAGGACTTCAACGTCTTTTGGGCCAGATTTTCTAACCTACATGGTAGAAAATACTCCAAGGACATATGCCGAGGCTATGTCTAATCCAGAAGCACCTTTCTGGAAAGAAGCTATTAATAGTGAAATAGATTCTATTATGCAAAATCACACTTGGGAATTGGTTGACATTCCACCGGGAAGTAAAGCACTCGGGTGTAAGTGGATTTTCAAAAAGAAGCTTAAGGCGATGGATCTATTGATAAGTATAAGGCCAGGTTGGTAGCCAAGGGTTATCGACGAAAAGGAAGGTCTTGACTTCTTTGATACTTATTCACCATGCGAGAATCACTTCATAAGGGTTCTTATTGCTCTTGCTGCAGTCTATAACTTGGAGATCCATCAAATGGATGTTAAAACTGCATTTCTAAATGGTGAATTAGAAGAAGAGATATACATGGAACAACCCGAGGGGTTTGTGGTTCCAGGGCAAGAGCACAAGGTGTGTAGACTCGTTAAGTCTTTGTATGGACTGAAACAGGCACCCAAACAATGGCATCTAAAGTTTGATCAAACTATGCTATCTAATGGGTTTAAAATTAACGAGTGTGACAAATGCGTCTACATCAAACAAACACCTAATGCTTATGTGTTAGTGTGTTTATATGTTGATGATATGCGATTATGGGAAGTACTCATGATATCATCATGAATACCAAAAAGTTCTTGACACGCAATTTTGATATGAAGGATATGGGACAAGCGGATGTAATTTTGGGGATTAAAATCTCCGAATATCCGAGGACTAGTATTATCACGATCTCACTACATTGAATCCGTTACGAGGAGATTCAATGTTTTGATGAAAGTCCTATGAAAACACCCATTGACTTAAGTCTTCACTTGGTCAAAAATAAGGGTGAGCTGTGTGTCTCGATTGAAATATTCACAGATTATAGGGTGTCTAATGTACATAACCAAGCGTATTTAGACTGATGTTGCGTGTCTTTGTGAACAAAGCGGCGAGTTTACAAGTAATCGGTGAGGATCATTGGAAAGCGATGAGAGTACTCGGTACTTGAAATATACAATGAACACGGGATTACGTTACACAAGATATCCAAAGCGATATTAGAAGGATCTTGTGATGCAAAGCTGGATTTACGATTCTAAAGAGTCAAAATCCACAACTGGATATATCTTTATGATTGGTGGTGCCGCGGTGTCTGGAAGTCCACAAAGCGGACATGCATATCTCGTTCCACAATGGAAGTGAGTTTATAGCCTTTGGACAAAGTGGGGAAGAAGCGAGTGGCTTCAAATTTCTGAGGACATTCCTTGTTGGACAAAACCGATTGCTCACTATTAGCATACACGGTGATAGTCAATCGGCTATACACACGAGCACAAAATAGTATGTATAATGGTAAGTCTAGACATATCGTCGATTTACATAATACCATTAAACACTTGATCTCTAGTGGTGTGATTTCCATCGATTATGTAAAATCGAAGGAGAATCTTGCGGATCCGCTTACTAAAGGTTTACACAGAGATCGGATGTCAATTTTGACCCTCGGAATGGGACTTAAGCCTATTGAAAGTTAAGTTTTGTAATGGTAACCCTACCATGTTGACCCGAGATCCCAAGATCTTGGTTCAAGGGACAACTAAGTTATGAAGTTGTCGATGAACACTTTCCCGTTCTGTGAATAAAAGTGTTGTCTGCGGAGAGTGTGAAGGTTAAGTGAAAACTTTTAATGATTCCTATAACTTGATTAAATTCGAGTGGGGTATGGCGGGAAATACTCTTGATAGGAAGTCACCTATGTAAGTGCAGTGGGGCGCCTTCATGAGAATTGAGAGGCTAGAATTCTCTAAAGCACTTTCTGAAACCAGTGTGATTCGGGGCCAAAATGAATCGAAATCATGAGAACCAAGTCAGTGTTAAGGGAAATATTGTGTGAGTGCTATTATGCAGTTCTACACTAAAAAATTTGAAACGATTCAAGACTTAAGTTCACCGATTAGCCGAGTAGATCCGATAGTACTTCACTAGTAAGCGAGTTCAAAGCCGAAGCTACCTCTCCCGATGCAATGTTTTTCTCGCCGAATCTCTCTTGGAGTCTGCATTTGCATTAATTTCCATTCATGTGGGGATTGTTGGAGAAAATAGTGGAATTGAATTAAAGTGAATAAAAATGATTTTATAATCATTTTATTGACGACTTTAAAGCTTAATTTGATTATATTCTTGTATAGAATATATACAATGTTTTGATAATTACGAAAACTACGTAAGTCGTAGATGAATTCAGGATTTAGAATCATTCAATTCGAGTCTGAGTGAATGAGAAATTAACGCTTGAAGTCGGGTGTTTGAAAGAACTTTTGTTGGAAGTGGAAGTTGAAGAGTATTCAACTAAAGCGTATACCACATTGGAAAAAGGGAGAAATGTTTTCCAAAGTATATATGTGGGAAGAATGTTATATGTGGTATAAGCTCCTGAAGAAGGAGAGAGATAGCGGGTTGGTTTTAGCGATCAGACGTTACGCTAAAATGGCCACACGCGCGCGCGCCGCCGCCGCCCGGCCCCCGTGCCCGTGCCCGTGCCCGTGCCCGTGACCGTTGACCTTGACCTTGACCTTGACCTTGGTCTTGGGCTTTGGGGAATGGGCCTTCGGGCTGAGGCCCTGAGCCCCAGGCTTGTGTTAAACTTTTATACAAAGTTAATTGGGCTTGGTCCAGTTCATATACATTCCGATTGAAGTGAAGATTGAGTTCAATCGGTTCGGTTATCCAACATAGTTCGGTTCAGCAATAATTAATGGTTAATTCATTGTTTGAATCGATGAAACATTTGTAATAAAGATGAGTTATGGTAATTCATTGTCAGAATCGATGAAACGGCTGTAATTAATTCATTCCAGCCCAGCCCTCTCCTATATATAGCCTCCATATGGATTGAAGCTAAATACACACATTCGAAATACAACACCAGAAAGCTTCATACATTCATATAGTTCTGAAATAGTTGCATACGAGTTTGAAGAAGAGATTACGAGCACTAGAAGAGTTCGTTGAAGGTTCGTGTAAGAAGTACCTCTATCTGAATCGATAATCCGAGTTATCCTGGGAGACAATTGGTTTTAACTTAGGTACACACACGGACCAAATTTGTCTTAAGGACAGAGTGTCTACTTCGTCTGGAGTTATTGTATCCACCTTTATTTTAGTATATATTTCATTTTTCATTTGTAATTCGTTTTATTTTCAATAAAATTGTTGTTTAATTCGTGTTAATTATTTTAATTGCGTTCGGGCTCCTACAATAATTACCCTTGATCATCATTGGCCCACATCATATTCAATAGATATTTGTGTAAAATCAGGTTGTGTCACGCGTTGTGGCTAAATGGTTGTGTTAATAGGATTACTCGATCAGCGATAACTATGGCAAAAACAATTCAATACTATAATGTCATCTACATCGATCTATCTTTTCATTTGTATATGAGTATAAGCAAGTCGATTCGAATTGAGTGATACTTTAAAACAAATCAAGCTTTAGCTAAAGAGATTTTGATTTGTTAGTTATTTTGTTTATAATTTAGTAGTCGTCAATTAAATAAAAACTGCCGTATTAAAACGAGGATATATACTGATGTATGTTGTATTTGTATCGTTTCGAGAAGGCCGGATAGGGCGTGTTTTGCCTATAAAATAACTCAGATTGCAAATAAGAAATCATTCCAAAAATGGAAAAGCGCTGTCAGTAAGATACTTTGAATGTCTCGGTTTTGATTTCGTATCCTAAGAACAAAAATCAATAGTTTTCAGCTGTGATATTTGCGTGGACAATTTTTTTCTTCAAAATATAACGTGTTTCATGTGTCTTGTAGTTCATTATCGTTTTTCATTTTGTGTGCTCTATATATCTAGCACGAATTTGAGTGCGAGCATGAATTCGTCGACCACAAGCTTCACCCGGCCATCATGATATATAATATCATAATCAAATGTTTAAAAATACGTCTTTAATATATAATAGCATAAAACAATGAATAAAACACATTAATATGTTGTCAATTGATGCTTGTCACCTTCCATTAACGATAAAGTGTTTCTTAAAAGCAAAAAGATAAATAACTAAATAAATTCTATTTAATCATAGAAACAGACGTCCAGCCAATACACAAAGTCGTAGAAAAGTATAGAGAAATTATAAAATCAGGTTGGCGTAAGACTCCGTGTTTAAAACTATATGAATTCGTGTAAATTTACATGGGCTCAACACAAGGCGTGTGGAAAATTTTAACGTGGCGTATACGTTTGTACGTGGGTGTACATGTTAAGTGAACAAAAAAGAAAAAGGAACGTGGTGAATACATGTGATATCCCACATTGGAAGTGGGGAAGCGCATCACCACCATATACGTATAAGACATAAAATGTCTCATCAACTCAAACAATTTCTTTTGTATCCAGCGGAGGGCGGCAAGCGGTTAAGCGATTGACCGACCATTTATATTTCATTTAAGCGGCTACTGTGTCAGGGTAATTCTAGAATGATATTCATAAATTCATTATCGACGGACCATTTATATTTCGTTTAACGCTACTGCGTGCAGGCGTTACATAATACATTTGCATGTCTGCGAGAACTTGTGTTGAAATCGTCTGAAATTTACACGGATTCTCTTCAAAAAAATGCATGTGTTATCTGAAAAAAATCTCATATCTGACACCTATGGCGTGAAAATAAATATGGATCACTATATCAATCTGATTATATAATTTCTCAAAAGTATATTTCGTTGTCACTCATATATATATACGCATTTAACACGTTCTACTATTATTTTATTGTATGTCCTAGAAATTTTTGTCTGAGCACTAATCTCTTGCCAAGCGATAAGATATTTTTGTCTTAATTAAAAAAAAAATAGATATACTCCAACGAAGTCATTTTTAATGTAAATTAATTAAGAGTAATGATACGAGAACAACGGTGAACTGCACCGTTGATCTTGTTAGATTAATTAAAATTAACGTGATAATGGTCTGGTCATCGTTATTATCATTTCGTCAGTAAGACAATCTTTGTCTTGTATCATCACCCAATTAATATCATTGAGAGAAAGATATTGGTTAAGAAAATCAACATCAAATACTTCATCAATTCTGATTTATAATTTTTTCCCCATTTTTATTTCATAATAAAAGGGTTTTTTTTCCACTACCAATATCTTACATGCACCTATCCAATCATTTCCTATTAATTTATAATATTCTTTTTTTTTTTTTATGGATATGAAAGACATACAAACACATATATTTTTTAAATACTGAGGCTCGAACCAGAACATCCATCTTTTTTATTGATTTATGAAAAAAGAATTGGAAAAATCTGTAAGTTGTACAGTCTTTCATAAGTATGCTAAAAGTTGTACAGTTTTTCTTAAGCCTTTTTTTTCAGTTACTAAAAGTAATATAAGTATGCTAAAAAAAAGTAATATAAGTAGTGTTTGGAACTAAATTGGCATTACGTTGGATGGTGTTCAAAGTAAATGGAATAATTGACCAGAAATAGTGATTTGTTGAGAATTGGGTCAAAGATCCCACGGCACCTATAAATTGTTTTTTTTTTAATATTTATTTTATTTTTAGCATTCCTTAAAGTTTGATTAACAAAAGGGGTACATTGCTTTGGAGGTACAAAGGAGTGAACGTGCTCTAGTGATAATCTTATTTTTAAGTTGAGTTGTGAGGATTCAATTTCATAGATAATCAACTTCTTTCACCGATAATAAATTTATGAACAATTCATTACACATTAAACTACTTAGACATAACATTTGACTAACACCATTCACGAAGCTTTAATGGCAAAAAATGTGGACTCTAGGTTGGAAAAATACTTGTGTGGTGTTTCCACGCGTTTGGAAATACCGTGTAGTTCAATATAAACCACAAAATTTTATTATGTATTTAAACTGTGTGATTTCGATCGTTTTACCTGTCACTTCACCTTCAATGTTCTTTATAACGGGGGCTTTTCATTTCATATCGTATAAAAGCATGCTGTGAATTTTATAGTAGTGAAATTTTAGGAAGTTAAGTGTTGAAGATGATGGGAAAGTAAGAGACGCTTGAAACAATATAAATGAAAAGACAATAACGTTTATACATAGATTTGAGCTCATTAATCTTTTAGCTCAGCGTACATGTCAATATAATATATACTGCCTATTTGATATTAAGTCACTTATATGATCTTATTCATCTTGGTGATCAGTCTTCAAATCGACTTTCTTGACTCGACACTTATGAAGACCGACACTTCAATAGGTCGTCGCTGCCGTCTGTGTCGACACATTTTCAAATGACACGCGCCCGACACGCTCCCGACACGTGTCGGAAACGTGTCGCTTCGATTAAAATAATGTTAAATTCAAATTTTGAATTCCGACACGGTCCGACACGCCGGGACACGCAGGCGAGGACACGGCCCGACACGCTGGGACACGGCGGGACACGGCCCGACACGTTAGGGACACGCGAGCGACACGGCGGGACACGTTAGGGACACGGCGGGGGACACGCAAGGACACGGCGGGACACGGCGAGGAGACACGCAAGGACACGGCGGACACGGCAGCGCGAGGACACGCAAGGACACGGCGGGACACGCGTTAGGACACGCGCGAATGCAATCCGTCCCGCGAATTGGCGTCAACCTACGTCATGTTTTTAATAATATATATATATAATATACATATATATATATTAAAACGCGTGTCGGCGGCGTGTCGTTCCTCAAATTCTCGAAAATGCTAACCGTGTCGCCAGCCGTCTCGGTGTGCGTGTCGCGCGCCCGTTAAAGTAATAAAATGTGTCCGTGCTTCATAGCTCGACACTAGTCACTTCAGTCACTTTCAGACATATACTGCAACAAATCTTTGTCCTTTAATTTCTTGACAAAGGCGGTGAATGATACTTTGTTGATCCTCAACCCTCACATGCACTCACACATAAGTGACATTGCACATATCCATAGTGTATCACTGCACACTTTTCTCGAGGAGGTCATCCTGAGATCTCATCCGCATCCATAAATACCCTAGGGTCACGCAATGTGTGTGAGGATTTAACACCTATTAAAAACTATCACTTATCATAAAATGACTTATATTCAGGGATAGAACTAGGATTTGGTGATCGGGTGGGCTAATAGACTATATTTATATGATCGGGTGAGCTGGATTAAAACAACTAACCGTATTGGTCAGATTTATATAAGATTTTTGATGTATCGAAAATAAAAGTCGGATGGGCTGCACCTACCCTAGCAATGGCCTAGATCCGCAAATTTTTTCCTTAAATTAGAAAAAGTATGCTAATTACATAGTCATCAGTGGAAGTTCTAGTCACGGCACTGCATTATCCCTAAGAATTCATATCTCCTTTTAAGTGCGCCTTATTCATCACTTTCTTTTTGGAAAAAAGTACCCAAAAAAAAGAAGAACAATTGTTTGTGTCGTGAGGATATTGTTAAAGGCTTAAAAAGTTTATTATTAATTATTGCACGCTTTTGTGTACCAGTATTCAATCAAAACATATTCATCTTAGCTTCATGTTTCTTGCAACTACAACAGAGAGTGTAAAAAAGTTGAGACTTGCTTGGAACATTGAATAATTTTTTTTATTTACAAATAAAAAAATAGTTGGAAATATTTCCTTGTAATTAAATTTATTTTTGATGACCTCTTGGTGAGACTTGTTAATAAAACGCTCTCGGTTAAGAAAAAAAGAAAAAGATTGCTAAATCTGTTATGGAACTAATAAATACATAGAAAGAAAGATGAATATAACATAGAAAGGAGAAGGAAAAGTTGTGTATTATTTCACTGGTATCATGGGGTATTTATAGTATAAATTACACTGTAGATATAATAGTTCGAGTTAATCCAATATCTAATAAATGAATTTAAATAATAGATAATCCACGCAATTTATCTTTTACATAACACTTCCCCTTGGATGTCTATTATTCAACTAACACCAGCTATGATATGCCTCATTAAAACCTTACTAAGAAAAAACTCAGTGGGAAAATAAAATTAGTTAAAGAAAAAGAATACATATTTATCTGTGTTGATTTACTCCCCCTGAACCAAGCATCAATTGAGGTCTTTCAAACGTTGCATCACAATGCTCTTCACTAGTCTCTCAAATGTTGATCGGATCTGTTTCACATCAATTTCCTCGTTCCTTGCAAGTCTATTATACGGCAAAATTAATTTATCGATCTGAGTTGCATAACGCATATGTCATGTACTATTAACACTGCTAGAAAAACCCAGTGGAAAAAAAACTAGACAAGGAAAATAGTTCATGCCATATGCGTTTTTAATGTGTTGCAATGATCAAGCTTGTTAAAACCTTTAACTAAGAAAACCACATAAAAAACTTGGTTAAAGGGAAAAAAGAATACATTCACCGGTTTTAAGACCAAATGCTCAAAATAGTTTTGAAGTTGTCGCTCCCCCTTACGACAACAATCTTTCTAATGTACACGTTCCAGTATTATAAACACATTTTTCTTCAGAACAGATGTATGAATGATCTTAGTGCACAATTCTTCTAGATTGTTACTAGAGTGTACTTTGTATATCTGTCTTTTCTAGACTTCATGTAGATAATTGAATGTAAGGGTGGTGTTGTGCCTTGCCATATCGAAAGCCGGAGAGTGGGGGTTCGAGTCCCGTAAAGGGCCGGCCCCTTTCGGTAAGCGATATTTAAAGCAAGCCTCTTCCCCGAGCTGCTAGGTTCCTGATTAACCTCTCCTCGCACTCCTGTGGGATCGGGGGCGAGGGGACCCTTCCGGTTAGGATACCGTTGATAATTGAATGTAAGGGCTAAAAACAGTCATGTCCACTACTCATTCGTGCAACCCACGGAACCCAATCATCACTATAATTATAAAAACAACGGGGAAAGTAATACAATCACAATTTGCATGCATATATTTCCACTATCACATATCGTAGTGCTATAAATTCATGACATTAAGTTTGAGTTACTTATATACTCTTTCCTCAATAGGGCTATACTATAGCCATATTACATTCAACATGAATGTTAACGACATTTTTAACTTAATAGTATGCATGTTGTGATTGTCATATTAATTCGTTTCTGAAATCTACCAAGTATTTTCATATCAATATTAATGTCTAACGACCCATAAATATGCGGTCATGACATATGAAAACTCAAAGTTATTCCCATATATATTAGTTAGCGGAACATAATATTGTGTATAATGGGAGAATATATTTGATCATTAACAAACAAATACTTACAATTCAAACTCAACCTCAATTGCTTATAATGGTAGTGCGTTCAGAGTCCGAGGTCGATCCCACGAGGAGATTGAGTCGAATATAAAACTTGTGTTAAAATCAGAGGACAAAGAGTATATGAACAAGACAAAAGATCGAAGCTTTTATTATTTCACGGCATAAACAATGATCTGAATAAAGACTTTTATCCAGAGTAAATTTCATCAAACTAATAATCTACACAATAAAAACCATATTGAGAGAAAACAAATCGAAATCAGGAAACTCACAATAATGAAGATCAAAATATTGTAGTTCAAGACTTTTGAATCCCAAATCAGCAAAGGATATCAACCTTTAATTCATACCATGATCCCAGGCACGAACTCCACCAAGCTATCGATCGAATATCGTATTCTACTCTATATACAAAAATCTAAACTAGAAATTGAAATACGGAGCCTAGTCCAGAGCTCTAATCCGACTATTTAGATGTTAACCTGTCATAACAACCGCCAAAGCGGCTGGGTTGAGCACCTAAGCCGGCCTCGAACTCAGTCTAGGCCAATAAAAATCAGAATATCTGTTTTCTTAGGGTTAGACGCTCTTAAATAGACAAAAATCGCGACTTTGACCTAGTTGGGCCGACCAACTCGGCCCATTTGACCTGTCTTCAGTAAATCAGCGATAACTTCTTGTGTAGAGCTCCGATTTGAACGATTCAAGATGCGTCGGAAAGATCGTTCAATTACCTACAACTTCCATGAAGACAAATTGACCAGAAAATGCCTCCAAGATGGGTCAAAATAAAGATTAATGGACAGTTACGGCGAAAATCTGCTTCTGTCGGCGCCAAACTAGAGTTTGCATTGGCCAAACGCTAGTTTGCCTTATACGAGCTCTCTTGATTAGGGCTAAACCCATCCAAACGTGAGTTTGGGGTGATTTGGACGCTAGTTTGCCTGAAAACCCAACTTTCAGTATCAATTCTGCTTCTGTGAACGCCAGTTTGAGCTGGCCAAATGCTAGTTTGGGTTAGGCTTCAGTATTTTCATCATAACTTCACTTATAGGGCTCCAAATGAGATGATTGAAGATGCGTTGGAAAGCTGATTCAATCCTATACAACTTTCATCAAGACAACTCTTCCTGAAAGTGTCTCTAAGTGTGACAAAAATGCCCCTAAAGTGACTGGTTTAGATTTCATCAATGATTCTTCACTCTTTTCTCCTCCTTGGCCCCAAATCTCGTTCTTTCTCGAGACCCTCTTCCTTATTATCGACCTTATACATCAATATATGCCTGAAAACAAAGACACGAACACCAAGGCATAATATACATTGACGGAAACGTAACGAAATCCACATAAAAAACGAGTTTTTAGGACGAAAACGTCATTAGTCTCGAAACATGCATATAAGTGAATATCGTTAATATACCACCCATAATAGCCCAAAATAACCATGAATAACTCGTAAAAGGAGGTAATCTCATATAAGAAATACACTACAATTTGACTCCCATCATAGACTTAGGCATAAACAATCCATGCCTATAGCTGGAAGGCAAAAGAATAAAAACTTAACCAAGCAGGATTACTAAAATGAAGCGAACGTCTAGGTACTAAAACAATAAAGCATATTGATGAGTGTCAAATTGGCTATCATTTTCTATGTAATCATACCCCGTTTATACCTCGTTTTATATGTTTTCTGAGACATTTGGTTGTATTTTGATGTATTTACACCTTGGTTATCATTTCGGGACCTAGGACGTAAAGTCCGGGATTCTCGGTCTTTTTCGGTGTAATTTACTATACTCTCGGTCACCCTAGTGTCCTGTAGGGATTATGTGTGGTATTTGTTATGATTTTGTACAGGACTTAGGTGTTCGAGATGTCCGGAAGGCGAGATACGAGGATTGAAACGTGTGCCCGAAGCTTAAACGTTCAAACGGATCAAAACGCGGTGGTACTACAACCATACCTTCCATTGATCTGCATTTTGATCCACCTTAGAGGCATTTTCTGGGCTGAACATCTTCATGAAAGTTGTAGACAATTTCTTTAGCTTTCCAACGGATTTCTAATCACTCGATTTGGAGGTCTACACAGAAAGCTATGGCTGTTTTTCTGAAGGTGTGTCATCTAGGCGCGCGCCTGAGAAATGATAGGCGCACGCCCTAGCGTGTGAATTTTGGCCAGAAGTTTCATGACGTGATTTCAACATCCTAGGCATGCGCCTACACTTTCCTAGGCGCACGCCTAGCGTCCAGAACACATAAAACACTATAAATACCCCCATTTTGGATCTAGATCCACACTTCTTCTTCCCCAACTCGTTTTTTCACCATTTTCATTAGTTTAGCTTAGTTTTTAGGTAGATTAGATTAGATTAGTTGTAGATTTTTGTAATCCGTTGATTCTCGAAGATAGCTTGACGCGTTATTGACGGGATTTCGTTCGGTGGATCGATTTTCTACGGCCTAATATATTTGGTATTTTGTTTTCCTTTCTTGTTCTTGCTTTCGATCTTTATTTTCGTTATGTTTATTGTTGATTTCTTGTTGTTTTTGTTAATATAATGAGTAGCTAGTTTCCCGATAGTCGAGTTATGTGATAGTCTATGAAATCGAACCTTAGCATGTTCGTGTGGTGTTCTTGATGTTTGACTGTTGATTCTCGACGTTACCATAGTTCTAGAACTTATTCTTATCACGTTTGTTGAATTGATCACTTAATAAACGTATCACACGTATCGTCTTTACATATGTATTTTGCGAGAGGATACGGGAACCGGGGTTCTAGGATCACCGTGTAAAACCGACTGAGTTGTTCAGACTCGGTTTCGTTGTGAGGTTTTGTATCGACTTGTCGAAGCGTTTCATGAATCGTGAGACCGTGTGAGGTCATTTAAATCCTTTGAGCGGATGAACTTGAACCTGACATAGGAGGGTAGATTATTGAAATAATGTTTATTCTCAGAGCCAGGAAACGACACCCTACGTAACGTCGAGAACGTTTAGGTAAATCAAGAATACCGCGGGACTTAGCTAGGGTTTGTGAGTATTAGATTGGATCATAGCTCGGCTATCTCTTTTATATAGTTTTAGATCTTTCTTTTGTTTTGTATATTTATTTTGTAGAACCGGTGATCTGACAAGTCACCGTCTTCAATATTTGTGTTGACCTGAACTAGGGACGAGACCGACTTTGGTACTCGACCAGATTCCCTGTGGGATACGACCTTGACTCACAAATTCTAGGCTACAGTTGACCCGGTACACTGCCGGTGAGATTGGACACTTAGAAAAGGCCGATCACATATACATCAACACAAGACAAGAAACAACATTTTTAAGGAAGAAGCACAGCATGACAAGAGCAAACAGAAAGATATACAAACCTGGTGTGGAAAAGAGCTTAAGTAGCAGCCAAGAACTGCAAAGATCACAAATAATAAGTAAGAAAACTTAAAGATGCACAACAACTAAAAGCAACAACACAACCAGCACAACAACTAAGGCTACAAACAACATCCATAAGGAAGTAAACACAAAATGATAAGAGAAGAGAGATAAATGTAAAAACCTCGTATGGAAAAGCTTTGAATTAACAGCCAAGAACTGCAAAAACACAGCATATAAGTACATGTCTGAACAACCAAACCCACACTACATATTACAGTAATTGTAGAAAGAAAAACAAAGTATGGTATTGTTTAAGATGATTAAAGAAAAGAGGATAGCTATAGGAGACATGCAGAACACAAAACACATTCTTAGACATTTGGTTCTTAAATACCGAATGCATAGTATATGCTAAAAGAGAAAGGTTCTTCATATGAATGCAAGAGTATTAAATGGACATATTGAAAGCATCTCACCCAATTGAGAGAAGCGAACAAACCATAGAAGGTGTTAACGTGCAATAAGTCAGTCTAGAGAAAGTGAAATATATATGAGCTAGACAATTGAGAAAAATGAGGATTTTACTCAATAGATATAAGCATGCGGTACTTTTAGAAGCAGAGATACAAATTTATTCTATAATCCGTTAGATAAAAGGGAGTTTTTTTTCCTGAACTCCTAAGAATGATAGATACACACATCTAAGAATACACCTAAGGAAGAAGAAACCCATAGACTTTCCATATACATAAATGAAAATGAAAATCAAACTAAAAGAAACCAAAAAAAAGCAATTAAAGAGTATAAATCTCGTATCTCTCATTCAAATCTTATGGACAATCCATCCATTATCTTGCATCATCCACGAGCAGGAGTAAAGTCGGAGCCTTTTGTCAAACCAGGACCTTATCAAATCCTCTCAGCTGTACGACGACGGTAAATCGTCAGCCGAAATGAGATCTGCCGCCATAAAACGTCAATCGAACCCGATTTTTTGTGGTGGAGAATGAAGACGAAGCAGAGGAGGAGTGGAGAAGCCACCGACACCATATCCAGATGCAAATGAATCTGAAAAGACTACCCAAATTTTTTTTTTATACCTATAATAGTACTACCCAATATTTATTTATCTGAATTTATTTCTCTTAACAGACCCTTTTTGCTGGACCATCTTTTTTCTCTTCATGGGCCGTGCGAAACAAAAGCCCAGACGGAATTAATTCAACACAACCGTCGACTTAGCCCTGTGGAACAAAAATGCACAGCTTTCATATAAATAATGATAACATACATAATCACTGTTGAAAGCTTTTTCACCGAAACAAAATTACCTTATTTAAAGGGCTATTACCCATAAATGCACACGGTAGGACTCGAACCCGTAACATACATAATGAAAGATTTTAACCTTCAAATTGATGTACTTCAAAATTAAACATAAATATTCAGGTCCAATGTCATCACAGCAAACCGGTTGGAAGAAAAATAAAAATAAAAATATGAGTTTTATTAGCACCACATAAATTCTTATTGCACCGCATTTATATGTTAAAATTTGTGTGTAAAATGTGGTGTTAAATTAAGTATTTACGTTGTGCTGAGATAGAGGACTGGCGGGAAAAAAAATTCGATAGTTTGACAACAGCCTCTGGGCTTATATATACATGGGCCTACAAAAATTGGCCGAATATTAATTTTGTACTACAGAGGCCCAAGGCCTAAAATAAAACAAAACATAAAACCAAAATCATCTAACATGTCAGACGGTTGGTCTTGTTGTGTCTGAACAAATATTAGAATTGATTAATTATTCAATCAATCATTCATTTTTTGATTGACAACTTGGGAGTCCACTTCAAAAATAACATTGAAAAATTCTTAAGGAATGGAAAGACGATAGCATGATATATAGTCTAGGCCACACCAACGACTATCTTATAGCTACCTTCCAAAGAATACGAGAAACTGCCCATTTCATATGTTAGGCGTAAATTTGGGGTATTCGGCGGTTCTTTATTCAATCTATGCATGGTTCCTTGGTAACTTCTAGTTTGATTAGGAAACTACAGAAAATGAATCTGCTAATGAAGGTTCTGATTTGGTCAAGAGGAAAAACTTATAATATCGTAGCCGCTCATGGTTATTTTGGACGATTGATTTTTCAATATGCTAGTTTTAACAACTCCCGTTCGTTATACTTCTTCCTTGCTGCTTGGCCTGTAATAGGTATTTGGTTTACCTAGAATAAGGCCGGCTGAATCCTGAAGCACTTCTCCAACTGCCACTTTATTATCTCTAGTTGCGGCATCAACATTGAATTTTGCCAGACTTATCGGCAGTGGAGAGCACACTCTCTGATGTGTTTGGGAATTTAGCATTGGCATACTTTTTTCATAAGCTTCAATTTCTGCTCGAGCAATAATATTTTTGCCTGTCATTCTTTCATATTCAAATAGTAAAGTGTATCTACTCTTCCATACCCATCAGTGAATACAAATAATTCGAGCAACCCTATTATCATCTTTTTTATCAACAAGAAATTCAAAGAAATCAAGACAAGATACCTTTGTTTCCTCCAAAACAAACACCATATGAGAGAATGCTCCATACCTCTTTCGTGATAGCAAAGTCGAAGAGGCGGTGCAATATAGTTTTGGTAGGATGATCACAAATCCCACATGAGCCATTTTCAATGCCTCTACGCTGGAGGCCTTCAGATGTTGGCAAGCCATTTAGTAATATTACCTTCGTCTCATAAAAATTGTCTATTTTTTATGGTGCATACATATTAAGAAAATACTTAATGCGTTGTATTTTAAATATTAATAGACATATACACCCATATTTCATAATAAATGCTTGTATTGGAATATGAAACGTGTATACAAACATTAAATTGTAATAGTGTATGCTTGGAAAAAATGCATTAAATGATATATTGATTTTTTAAATGGACACTTTTTATAGGACAATTCATTTTAAAAAAATGGATGGGATGAAGGTAGTAATTTCCAACAAAGTGCTTGATTCGAGGCTTTTTATTGAATCATAGAATTGAATATAATGTTTGCCATTTATCTTCTTATATAGGTGATAAATCATACCCGCTATTATTAATTTAAAATAAGTTCTATCCTATCATAAATTTAAAAACCACATCAAACTTTTGTTTTATGTAAATTGATTTATTTATATAATTATGCGAGTTGCCGAACATAGTCAAACGTTCGTGAGCCAAACTCCTGTTCGTGGGTTTAGGAAACGAGTTTATTATTTTGTTCAGCTTCGGTTCATTAAAAAACAAAGGAACGTTCATGAACACTAAATAGCTAAATACGAGTTTTGTTCATAAGCAACTCTTTTCGGTTAACGCCTATAGGCATGTGTATGAACATTGTGATTATCTTAAGCAGGATTAAACCAGTCATAATATACTTATATACGAAGATTTGCAATTGATGTTTTTCGATTCAGACCACTAAACTCAATGTTGATTTGAACATTAGCCACTTTAATCGTGATATACAGCCTAAGTGTATAATTTTCACATAAATATAAAGTCTTGTCGGGCTTTGCAAGCACATCAGCTTTTGCACTAGGTAAACTTGTCATTACAATAGAGGCATATACATGCACATATAATTAATTATTATATACACATTAAATATTATAGATTATTTGTGATCACATTAATTAGATGCTACGTGACATGCTAAATTTAATTGGAAGTCATAAAATAATTACTCTAATACTATCTTTGTGAAACCCCCAACTTTAAAATATAAAAATAAAAAAATCAGTAAGGGCAAAATTGTCTTTAAAAAAGTAACTTATTTTTCCCTAGCTTTATAATTAAATCTTGTTTAATTAAAGTTAATTAAGTTTTTCTTTGGCTACAAGTTAAAAAACGACTTTAAGGCGGTTATAAAAGAACTCAAGTTACGCTAATGCCTCAATTTTTCATAAGTTTCGAATTTTTTTTTCTGGAATTTTGAGTTTGTCTTGAATTCCGTTAAAAATAGTGAATGTACTGCTATTAGACTGTCTGGCTCCCTTCAACACTCCCTATTTATCTTATTTTCCGTTTCAGGATCACTTTTCAACACTCTATAAAACAATCAACTCCAATAATCACTCCCTATACAATTCCTCAAACAATCAACTCCAAACACATACTTATATTTTTAATGCATGTAACTTTTTTTTAATGCAATTTTTTTTGTCTCTCATATTTTGTATGTTGCATCCAGTTAAGTTTACTGTTTTTTTATTTTTTATTTTTATTTTTTTTTAATTATGTTTGATCGGTGACAATCTTTTTTGTTTTTTTCCCTGCACTCTTCCTTTTTTTTTTTTTTTATATTTTTTTTTATAGTTTTTTAGAGTGACCCCAATAGGGACACCCAATTACACCCTTCAAACACATCAAGTTTTAATTCTGATTCTGGCATTTTCAACACCCAAAAATAATTCACTCCAATAAGCAACCTCTATACATCCCTTTAAAAGTATTTTATGCTTACAAAGTGATATTTGAATACGCCGCATGTGTGATAAAAAAATAAAAAGATGTCGTATCCGTACACAAAAAGAGTTCAAAATAAAAATAATAAATATTTGGACAGATTAATTTTTTTTTTATGGAAAAAATAGTATATATAATTTTTTTTCTAATGATGTATATCACCGTTGTGATACTACCGTTGTCTTCAGTCATTCTCGATACATAACACATTATTATATAAATGATATTGATGTGTGAAATTAATTTATTGAGTAAAAGAGAGATAAATGGTATTCTTGTTCATATTAGCAGCACCCTTCATATTTAGGGAGCCTTAGTTTTATTTAGGGATAGGGTGTTGGGTTGGGAAGCAATGTGGACTTAAGGTGGGTTCTTTCATCTATATTAGTTTTAGAGGGGATAAATCCCCATTGGGGTCACTCTTAGTTTTTAGTAGCACAACTTGCAAGCCAAGCATAGTTATCAGACCCGGCCCGGCCCGGCGGTCGAACCGGTCGACCCGGTGACCCGGTCTCAAACCCGGACCGGGTCAAGCATTCGACCGTTTGAGCAAGTGAACCGTTCCGACCCGGCCTACCCGGCGGTCGGACTGGGCGACCCGGCGGTTGAACCAGTCGACTCGGCGGTCGGACCGGTCGACCCAGTGACCCGGGCGGTTTTCCATCAGCCCAGTTTTTTTTTTCCTTTTTTTTGTCATCAGGATTTCATTCACCTTCAGCCGGTTCTAAAAAAAACTCTAAATATTATAAATCTCAAAACATCGAGCAAATTTTGTCAAAAAAAAAAAGAACATCGAGCAGATCTCTCACAAAAAAAAAATCAAGCAGCAGTATGTATTCTTTTTTGTTTTATAGGAAATAATTATTGGCATTTAGGGGTATTTGTACTTTTTTTACGGTCGAAAAATTGAAGTGAAGATAATGATTTTGTTTTTATTTATAGATTGAATGTATTCTTTGTGTTTTTAGGAATGTATGAAGTTGTAGCAATAAATTACAATGCTTACCTAAAAGAAAAGCGCTAATTATTTCTTGACTTTAACATGCACGCACAAATGATAATCATTTGATCATTTTATGTTGTCTAATTTGTAATTGTGTTTGTTGCGGTATTTTGAAAATAATTATGGTGTCATATTTTATTTTATCTTTATGTTTTGAATATTCAATTATATTTTTACGTATATGATGTGACCTCTTAGGTTGAACCATCACCCGCCGACCGTGTCTTTTTTCCGTCAATAACTGCGCAGGGTCGATAACTATGTTTGCAAGATATTAATATTAATATTAATTTTTTTACTCAAATTGGTTCCTTATTCATCTTTAAGTGATTCCCTGAATTTGGGGAGCTTGTTAAAAAAAATTAGAGAAAGGGAATTAGATGGGGAATGTATTATAAAATTAAATGTTGTAGCAATTCCTTAAAGCTAATATAGGAAACACCATTATGGATACTCTTACTTTTAATATTTTCCTCCACTACACCTATTTTAAAACATGCATATAAAAGAATATGCCTCATCAAACTAAAAAAAAATGGGATGGAGGAAGTAGTTGTATTAACTAGAAGTGGATGATAATTTATTTCTAAAAATAATTCCCTAAAAGGAAACGACAAAGAAAGACTACTTTGATTGACCAATTCTAGTATTCTTCTCTCTTGACCGATTCCAATATTTTGCTTGCCTAAGATATTTCTATGAGGTTAATCATTTGCGGTATTATCGGACATTAAATGTGTGGCTTTCATAACAAAATTTGTTGCATCTATAAAAGTTCGAACCCGAGATTTCTTGTTTAAGCGACCGAAATTCCTTCCACAATTCCATTCCGATCAACCTTTATTGGTTTATTCCAACATTATTCCAAAAGAAGAAAAAATACTCAAGATTGCTTGAGAATAATACTTTTCTTTTTTGGACACAGACAATAATGCTAAACAAACAAACTTATAACCACAATTTCAATTATAATCATGATAATCGAGTATAATTAGCCCCATTTATTGATATGTGACTTATTAATCTAATTAGAAAACTAAGATAATGGCTATAATTGAGCTTGAAGTCAAAGACATAATCTTAAATTAAAGTTATGTAGACTAGTAAACTGTATTCAAATTGTTAAGTAAGCTGTTGAACTAATGTCTCTCCCGGAAGCTTAAACTGGTGGGAAGGCAGATAATTAACATGTTATACACTCTAACACGTCCCCTCAATGGTAAATTTGCAAAAATCATGTGTGACACTGTCATGAATCGATAACGACACATCAGACATTCTGATTTATAATGATTATATGAAAAATATATGTATAATTATGGGTCAAGAAATCAATATTTAAAGATTTTAGAGGCCGGTTAATAGATATTAGTATATAAATTTTTTAAATAATGTAAAAAATACACTGAATTTTTTTTTTTAAAATTTCAGATTTGGGTCTAGTGACCCAAATGCTTCCATTTGCCGCCGCCCCTGCCCTCAAGTGTGGGAAATCTTTCCCAACACTTGCACAACTTTTCCCCTCAAATATGGACAATCTCACCCTACACTAGCACAATATAAAAGGAGAAAATAATGTTCACACCAGGGTTCGATCCCCATGACCTCTGACTCTGATACAATGTTGAACTACCGTCTCTTCCAAAAACTTAAGCTGATGGGGAGGCCAGATAATTAATATGTTATACACATTAACATAAGCTGAAGCAACATGATTTAATGGAGTTGAACTGAAATATGCGGATTTAATTTGGTATAAATAAATATATATATAAATATTTCCCTAAAAAAAAAGTGGTATAAATATAAAATGTTCTAGAGGTGAACCTAGTCTTTCAACCATGGTACTACCTTTGTCCTTGTTTCAAAGATTGAAATTGAAAAAATAATAAGGAAAGAAAAATCAACCACCAAAGTGTTTGTCTTATATTAATTCTAAAGGGTCCATGCCAAAAATATGTAAGAAAAGCTTAATAAATAATGACTAGCATTTCTTGTTTTATATATAGTCATACTTTATTTTGATTTAAGGTTACTTATTATTAGTAGTCTTTGGTTGTTTTCCTTTATTTAATGGCTTTTGTAACAAATGTTAGATTTTAATAAAATTCGAGTAAATAAAAAAGTACAAGTAGAACACCTTGCCCACAAGCCCAAAGTATTTGACTACAGCAAAGGCATGAAGTAATAACATATACTATTAGTGTATATCCATGTGATTTGGTTGCTTTTCTACTATTTGGTGTGGTTGAATTTTACATTGTAATAAAAATTAAGAAAAAAAAAATGTTATTCTAATAGGATAGTTATGGGAACATCTCCAAATGGAGAGGTTTAAAATAAAAATAAAAAAGCTTTTGGAAAGCTTTGTTACCATTACAAGATGATGAATCAAGAAAGGTTTTTTAGAATAGGTTTGTATGCATAAACCGGTTTACTTTTTATGATATTTCTTTGTTTTTGTTTCTTTTTTTTAGTTTGTGTAGTAGAAAAAAATTTATGATATTGAAAAAAAAATTATGTGTAGTGAATCTATGCTATAGAGTTTTTCAAAAGGTTCATGTATTGGAGAGAAAATGTTTGTAGAGAAATTTATTATAAAATGATGATTTGGCATTGTGATAAAGCTTTACGACCAGACATGCTCTTAGAGAGAATTGAATATGGCTCAATGATATTTGCAATTACACTTTCTGATGAGAACCAAAATTCGATTTTCATCATTTTCCCGACAACACTGCAAATGCTTCTCCATGCTTGTGTTGGCTGAGCACGACACTGGTCCATTGAACTCCCGTACTTATCGAGTAATGCTTTAACCCCTAAAACATCCTCATTTATCAGCATTTTCCACGCAAGCTTGGCCCGTAAAACTACATTCATAAACCGCGTGTAACGCCCCCAGACCCCGGGCCTGATAGCGCAAAATGAGTCATAAATGTCCGGTCAACTGCTTAGACCACCGTCCTCGCTTGGTCTAAAAGGGCTAACCCGAGTTGACAAGACCTTTATGTCTCACACTTATATGGGGGTGAGTATTCACTTATTTTACCAACGCGGGATATCACATTCTCCCCCATTATAAGGGACTCGCCAGGACGGCCAAGATTTGTCCATGTGGACTTGTCCCAGTTTGTCTCTACCAGAGGACTCTAGAGGTGGCTTGTGGCACTTAAGTTCGTCTAGAGGTGGCTTATGGCACTTAGATCCGTCTGATAGTCGGCTCTGAATACCATTCTGTAACGCCACAGACCTCGGGCCTGGTAGCGCTAAATGAGTCATAAATGGTTCGGTCAACTGCTTAGACCGCCGTACTCGCTTGGTCTAAAAGAAATAACCCAAGTTGACAAGACATTTATGTCTCACACTTATATGGATGTGAGCATTCACTTAATTTATCAATGTGGGGTATCACGGCGCGGGCGTTTTACGCCCAGTATCTACAACTCTTAGGTTGGTATATGGTCTTACATGCAAGGGTATGAAGATGCCGTTGACCATCCCATAGAAACCGACTACTAACCACTTCAAACCGGTCAACGATCCAACCATGTATTTTCGAGGATTTCATTTCACAGGAAGCCATCGGGTAAATGGTTGTTTTTACCAGAAATCTTACATACCACCATAGATAAATTATTCGCTTTCCACGAGTTTGACTTTTTTCATGATTTATCATCCAGAAACCCATTAGTGGCTTCTTTCACCGAGCATAGATCATTTGTTGCGTTGATAAACACAGTAAACTGTTGTGTTAAGGTGTTTGAGAGGGAAAGAGGGAATTTACTTACTTAAAATAAAAAATAAAAATCAATACATGACATTGTACGATGTACAACAACATAACACAACATGAGATCCTCTTCCTCATTCAACCAACCATGGCTAGGTTACAAGTGTAACCTATACCCAATTTAGATGAGATCAACATACAAGATTCAGTCATAGCGAATTTGATATTTTTAAGTAATGACGATGTTTCTAAATAGCTACTAAATCAGTTTATTACTTCAGTAGCATCACTTGACACAATTTTAAGACGTTACATGAAATATCAGAATCAACCATCAAACATAAGTAATCGTCGTAAAAAATAATAAAAGTTACATCTATAATCCTCTAAATCTCTAATAAGATGCTGACGAGAACTTTCTTTTCTTTTAAGTAAGGAAGTTAGACATGTGTGCCTTTGTGTGGCCTACAAAGAAGTGAACGCAGTCTAATCTATTTCCTCTTGAATTTCATTTTCATTGTCATTTTCAATTCAACAAAAATTCCTCAATGTGGAACTAGGATTTTCTGAAAGAATCAATATATATATATATATGCAATATATATGCATTCAGATTCCTTCTCAACTTTCAAATCTCTTTGGTCATTCATTCATTCATTACTTTCTTTCTCTTCCTCTCTACAATTCCCTTTTCCCACTCAAATGAGAGGGGACTTCAAGAATAGCTGATGATTCCACCACCACCACCCAGAACCGCCGTCGTGTTCTCTGTCGTCATCACCATAGCCATATTTCTCACAGCTTTGCCACCTAGAATCAACGCTCTAGGTGGGTCTTCTGCTTCCACAGTCGCCGTTAGCTATGGCTCATCCATCACCATTTGCGGCATTATTGCTCAACAAGCCAGACAACAAATCCAGTGTTGGAAAAATGGTCAAATTGTTTCACCCATTCCCGGTGTCTCCTTCGACTCCGTCGCCGGTGGGATTAACCTCATTTGCGGTATTCGTTCCGGTGGCCATAGCTTACTCTGCTGGGATACTATTAATTTTAAAGCTAGAAGACTATACTTCAATGATTCAACTTCATTGACAAATTTAACTATAGGTGATACTCAGATTTGTGCTTTAGATGGCAGCCAAAGTTTGAATTGTTGGAGGGGTGATGTTTATCCGTTTGATTCAACAAATGGGCCTTCGAAATTCAGCTCAATTTCTTCTGGGATTGGATTTTCTTGTGGAATTCTTTCAGGTAGTAATAAAGTTGTCTGTTGGGGTAGTAAAAATACTAATAACCTTATAGCTTCAAATATTCAATCTAGTTTTGCTAATTCATCAATGTTGAATATATTTGTTGGTGGAAGCCATGCTTGTGGATTCAATACAACTGGATTTGTGATTTGCAGAGGGATTTACAACAATGGACAGTTAAATGTGCCATCTAATTTAGGTTTCGAGTATAGTTCACTTGCACTCGGGTCGAATCATAGTTGTGGGATAAGGAGATTGAATAGCACAGTTGTTTGTTGGGGTGGAAATGGGGAGTTTTCCAGCAATTCCACGAATGATGTTTCGTTTGAATCCATTGTTGCAGGCTTTGATTTTACTTGTGGTTTAAAATCAAGTGATTTTTCTGTAGTTTGTTGGGGTCCTGGTTGGCCTAATAGCTCAAATTCTTCGGGTATTGGGCTGAATTTGCCCCCGATTCTCCCGGGTTCATGTGTTAGAATTAGTTGTAGTTGTGGTATATATCCTCAATCTCAATTACTATGTTCTGGTAATGGTAATATATGTAAGCCTTGTGATTTTGAGGCTATATCGCCGCCGCCACTTCCGCCACCACAAAAACCACCGGTTTTGGTTACTCCGGGGCCTCCATCCCGGCCTTCAAGAGGGCTAAGGAGAGGGTTATTGGCTTTTGCTATTGTTGGATCCATAGGAGGATTTGCAGGGATTTGTAGTGTGATTTTTTGTTTATGGACCGGTGTTTGTTTCGGAAAGAAGAAGATTCATAATTCAGTACAACCCACCATTAGTACATCTGATCCTCCTCCCCAAAGATCAAACAGTAATCCATTTTCAAGATCATACACTCTACGACGAAACGGGTCCTGGCCTATGACACGTCAACGAAGTGGACCATCTTCAACTAAGCATCCAGACAGGGCTGAGGAGTTTCGGTTTAATGATCTTGCTGCAGCCACAAATAACTTCTCTTTGGACAACAAGATTGGTTCTGGCAGCTTTGGGGTAGTCTACAAAGGAAAATTACTCGATGGGCGCGAGGTCGCGATAAAACGGGGCGAAACAAGTCCCAAAACCAAGAAATTTCAAGAAAAAGAGAGTTCATTTGAATCAGAACTTGCATTCTTATCAAGACTTCATCACAAGCATCTAGTTAGGCTTGTGGGGTATTGTGAAGAAATGGAAGAGAGGTTATTAGTGTATGAATTCATGAAGAATGGTTCTCTTTATTCACATTTACATGATAAAAATAATGTTGAAAAAGGAAACAGCATTATGAATTCATGGAAAATGAGGATCAAGATTTCGCTCGACGCGCTCGTGGGATCGATTATCTTCATAATTATGCAGTTCCACCTATAATTCATAGAGACATCAAGTCATCAAACATATTGCTTGATGCAAACTGGACAGCTAGAGTCTCGGATTTTGGGCTATCATTAAACGGGCCGGAATCGTCAAATCATGAATTTAGGCCTATAAAAGCAGCAGGAACATTAGGCTACATTGATCCAGAATACTATAGCTTCAATGTGTTGACAGCGAAAAGTGATGTATATGGTTTTGGTGTTGTTTTGTTAGAGCTTTTAACAGGGAAAACCGCGATTTTCAAGGCCACGGTGGCGGCGGAGGATGGTGGTGGAAACGGCGGTGAACCCGTAAGTGTGGTGGAGTATGCCACACCGGCGATCATTGTGGGTGAATTGGGGAAGGTTTTGGATCAAAGGGTTGGGCCGCCGGAGATGAATGAAACCGAGGCGGTGGAGCTGGTTGCGTATACTGCATTGCATTGTGTAAATTTGGAAGGAAAAGATAGGCCAACAATGGCGGATATTGTAGCTAATTTGGAAAGAGCTTTGAGTCTTTTTGGTGACAGCCATGGCAGTATATCAAGTGATCCACTTTCTTTTGCTTCTGAATGAAATTAAAAGTTCATTTTTTTGGGGGGCCATTTTCTTTACTTCATTTATTTATGAAGGTATACTGTAAATAGTAGAGAATTAAAACTGGATTCTTTCAACATTGGCAGTGAAGAAATATAGTACATGATTCATGCAATTCTTGATATCAGTATTTTAAGTTGTTTTTTTTTTTAAATTTTTTTTTTACGAGCGTCTTTAGTGGCATCACAGTGGTTTTAGCATTGTACCACGTCAAAAACAATCAACCAGGATAAAATCGATTTTAAAGCTGAGAATCCATGGTCGATTATGTCAATTGACAATCAGAAAGTCGATTCTAGAGGACTCGACTGTGTAAAAGTCGATTGTACTGTGTGCTAAAACTTTCAGATTTTGTGTGATGCCATGAAAGACGCTTTGTATCGAAATACTACTAATATACCACACCAAATTGACCTTTTGAAAGTTGATTCTTGAGTCAAGAATCGACTTTCAAAAAATCGAATGTAAGTACTGACTTTTAATAAATTGGTTTTGGCTTAATAATCGACTTTGAAAAGGTCGATTCATGTTACACGTCAGGTGAAAATAAATGCTCCAGCCTCCAAAAAAAAAAAAAAATAAATAAATAAAACACAAATTGTCTTTTCACATGGCATGTTACATCTTATGTATGCATCTAGTTATTGAAAGTGGACTGAGTCAATGTTAGAATATACTTTCATTTGTTTTTTTAGAGGAAGTAAATTACATTTATTTCAATTTACTATAAAGAACTAAAATGGAGTCAAGTCAAAATTGTACTCTTTCCTCTTATATTAACTAATGATTCCCAAAGTTTTTGTTCTGATAAAATATAACTTTGCCACGTTGGTACAATGTAACTGAGGTAATAAAAAAAAAATACATTTTGGACACATTTGCAAAGATTTCATTATACATTAGAACAAAATATCCACACGAGTTAACGAATCGAATATACAAATCTATAAATACCAAGATTTATCAGATTAAATGATTCGAGTCTAAAATCGAAGGATGTTATATGATTCATTCACTCTGAAAAAAGTTTGATCGAGCCTAAATTCATGATTGATGTTTTTGTGCTGTAAAATAGAAATTCAAATCATTCGATATATTAAAAAATCATATACTACAAATTCTTTGTAATTGGATATGTGGTTCAGAGAACCTTCCATTTTCTTTTTCTTTCTTCCTTTATTGGTCCTGGTCGTAATATACATTGATATTTTTTCCTTTGGTCATCACATACATTGTTGTGGGGTTAGTTTTGTCAAATTCTCAGTTGAACATTCCTTGTATGCTAGTACAATTATCTTGACCTCCGACTTTTATAACTAAAGACGGGGTAAAGATATTTTGTTTATTCGGTTAATAACAGCCCTTGATCATTTGGATAATAGCATTCGTAGCTTCCACGTGTCCACACGAAATATATTATATTCCATGGCGGACGCATGCTGGGACGGAACTAGGAATTGGTGGTCGAGTGGGTTAATGGACTATATTTATAGGGTCGGATGAATTGAATCAAGACAATTAACTGTGTTGGACTGAATTATGTAAAGTTTTTTATGTATCGAAAATAAAAACCAGGTAAGTTTCACCCACCCTAGCCACCCCTTTGATTCTGTCCCAGGACGCATGATTTTTATTCAGTGAGATCCATTGATGTTGGGGTCTTTATTTATACCGCAACGACTCTATTCTATACCAGTGCATTATCTGTACAGCGTAGAATCACCGTATGAAAGTTGAATCAGGATCTAAAGTGCGGGAAGGGAAATCACATGTTTCTCCATACATTTGACTTTTACACGATCGATTCAGTCAAAATAATATGATCTGTAATCGATATGTATGGAACAACGAATAGATTATCTCTCTTATGTTTCACAACACAGTTTAGTTTACAGTTTTTTTGGGTTGCTTTCTGGTTTCTTTTGACACGTTGAGTGTGACAATATATAAAGGTGAATTCAATTCTTTGAACAAGACTGCCTAAAATTCACATAGATTATTTCAGTGATTATTTACGTGTGGACTTATTAAATAGTAATCAATATTACCTCCGTCCCAAAATATGTTCATTTCTGTTTTTTTCACACTTATTAAGAAAGTTAGTTAAATTTGTTATGTGTAATTAATTTAGATTAAAAAGACTAAAATGATCTTTCATTGGTATTAATCAAAGTAGTAAAAAATGGTTGAGTATAATAAATGAAGGGTAGAATGAGAAAAAATGTAATAAATGATTTGTTGGTTTTCTAAATGGACTTACATTTTGAGACAAAATCAAAAAGCTAAAATGACTTACATTTTAGGACGAATGTAGTAGTTTTTAGACGATTTTAAATACAAATAACTTATTCCTTAAATGTGATTAGACTTTTCAATTAATCCTTATTTTATATAATGGGGCGTAGAATAAAAATAAAACATTATTGTGAAGAATAAATAATGGATTACAATAATAATAATAATATTATTATCATTAATTGGTATCATCCCACCGCAGAGGGGTTTGGGTGGTGGATTCTAGAAAGAGATCCGGGATCCGAGAATTGAAAGGTAAAGAGGATGATTGAAGCACGTGTGAATGCTGCATAATTTATTTATTTTTACTCAAATTGAATTTATGAAAATGAATTCATAAACCAAATAATATATTGCCTATATATTCAGTAAATGTTTTCCTTTTTATTATTATAATTATTTTTAAAAGAATAACTTTATTGATAATAAACCTACTGCGATGACTTTACAACGCGTTGAAATAAAAATTCAAGATTATACATCAATCCGCCAAAAGTAATAAAAGATTTAACACGCTTAATATAACATTAGATAAAAAAGACTATACATTAGATTTCTTTTATTACTGTTTCCACACGTTATTTTTACTAATTGTTTCGGGTAAGAATGTCCCCATAATTCCATTTCAAGAGTAGCTGGAGCCTGGAGGCCTGGAGCTCAGCCAAAACATATGTAACTTAATTATATACAACCCCTTTAGAAACTGCATACACAAACACAAAAAAGGAAATAAAATTGAAATATGCATACTTGCCTAAATAGATAGAGATAAATCCAAGTGATATATGCTAGGTGTTAATATTTTTCTCCTTTGTTTTTTTTTGAGATACTTCACACAGTCTATTCTCAACAGAGTATCAAGGTTTCCCCCTTCAGAGAAATTAGACTATTTCTACATATTCAATTTTACTTGAATCATTTCACAGAGTAAGATGCTGCACTATTTTTTTTTTTTTACTAAAATTGTGAGTTCTCAACACCAATACCAGTTCCTTACATTACCAGAAACCTCCTACCCAGTCGCAACATTCTGAAGACTCCGAGTACCTGTCACAAACACGAATCTCAGTTTCAAACTGTTTTAACACAAGAAATTCTTACATGAAAAATCTCTATTGCAACTACACCACAAGAATGTAAGAACCCTACAGTTTCAATACGGATTTTAACACTGCATGAAAAGAGCTAGACAGGTAAGTTCTTCTTAGAGATAAGAAGCTAAATTATAAGGAGTGTATAGAAATATAAGACATATTTACTGCCCTGACCTTCTAACATCTCCAGCACTAATTTCGTTTATTTGTTTCTTAGTTTCTTCCAGCTCCTGAAAATCAAAAAGTAACATATTGTACAAACAGGTTAGCTTTGCTTGGACAGAAAGTAACCAACTAAATATTGTTTTATTAGAATTCTGCTTATCTGGTGGTTCTACAAAACCAGATCTTAAAGAATTGCTGCTTGTTCACGGTAATCGAAGGCCCAGACTGCATACACGTATATGTATATGTACAGATATGGATGTATCTGTTTGTGTATAGATATACACATAAAAACTACATTATATACATGTATAAAATCAGCTTAAGCTGGTAAAGACTTCACCAATTGGACTCACAAGAGAAAGTTAACCAAAAGGGATGGTGATTTTCCCCTTCATTCTAAACACTAAATGCTTAACACAAATTCTGCTTAATTAAGCTCATTGCACCTCCAGCAATGTTGCTAAAAAATCGAACTCTAATTGCATATAAACCCATGCTACATGAGGTCATCTCTTCGATCACCTAAATACTAGGTATATAACAGGGATTTCCAAATGTCAATTTACTAACTTTTAAAAGTGCGTTCTTTCAAAGAAATCTAGCACAGACGAAAAGTTTGTGAATCACGTGGAATTATAAAATGATCTCCTCAAAAGGAGTTCATTGAATCTTAGTTACCCATTTTATGCATGGATGATTACTCTTATATGAATAATAGTCCTGACGTAATCTAAAGGCAGCTTCAGGCAAGAACCTTTTTATGTCAAAAACTACACTCATGAAGGATTTTGATCCTCTAAAAGTCCCTAATCCCATCCCCTTAAGATACTATGTGAAGGCCTAAAGGTCACAATTTATAAGTGAAATGTCATAACGATACTGAGCTGGAGTAAATTTTCTCACCTCTTTACGTTGGCAAGATCTTCCTTCAGCACCTCCAATTCCTCAGAACAGATGCACCTGGCAGAACAACAACCAGGTGGTGGAATCCAGAAAGGATCGGTAACACCGGCTTGCTTCCTGACATCAACAAGATCAGCACTTTCATACCAGTACACCATTACTCCAGCAGCATTATAGCACCGCTGGAACCGTAAACCCCCATCAGGAGAAAGATTTCCTGGTATATCTTTCAGAATGTGATCAAGCAGTCCTGTGTTTCCAATTTGCTTCTGAGCCGTTCTCCTCAAAGCAGCTCGAGAAATCGGGTTGTCAGGTGTAGCTTTCTTCTCTTTCAAAATGCTTAAGATAACTCCTTTCCATTTTCAAAACTTCAGATACAATATCCAATCAGCCAAAAATCAAGAACGGAAATAAATGAACTTTGCAGATAAACAAATAGACAGTAACATAATCATGAATATTTCTTCAGGAAAATAGGAATTAAGACCCTTTCAGAGGAGCTATTACAAACATGCCCCGCATTTTATGAAATTAGGGAAACTAGACTTCAAATTTTAGCTTTCCTAATGTAAAAAAAAGTAGACATTTTTGTAATAGAGTCTGAATTTCAATTTTCTCTATTTCTTCTTGTACCTTTTCTCAGACCACCACTTAAACTTCTTCCTCTGCAAACCTTCACCACCATCGTTCTCTACTTTCACCAATGCCAGCGCCTCATTTTTATCAACCTCACCATGCTGTTCCTCCTCGTACTCAATTGTGGATGAACACAAGAACTTGGGAGAAAGCTCTTCAAGTTCAACTTTCGGAGCTAACAAAGAAGAATCCAACAACCAGAAGGACGTAAAATCCTCCAATTTGTCAAAATCAGGTTTTGCCACTTGCTTCAAAAGCACCCTCTGGGCAAGCTCTGTTCCCATAATAAATGACATATCCATGGAAGCATAAAAGCCGGTTGTCCCTAAGCTCATCGACTTCTTAAGAGACTCTAAGCTAGGAAACTTAACTGTCACTTTCAAATTAGACTTTTCACTCACCTGCAGCATAAAAAACCAAACACATTCTCCATATATATGTACAAGGCACCAAAACACATCATCCACAAAGGCTTGGACGCATGGATATTGCTGTCCGGTAGTGTGTCACGTATCCAATACGTATCTGATATAGATACATGCCGAATACTAAAAATACAAATTGGGGCGATTTTGCAACTTTTAAAAGTCGTATACGAGATTCAGAAATGTATATCCATCCATAATTATATGTGAAACGTAGAGCCATGTTGACACGGTGAAAATTAAGTAAAAACTGTCACGTAATGAATGAAAAATTGTTCAAAATGCGATAGAAATACAAAAACCAAGAATTCCACTAGTTTCAGCTGTATTTTATATGTTCTAACATTCATTATTTGGTCCTTGTTGTTTTATCATGTACAATGCAGTCCCTGTATTTGTTATGATTACACATATTCCCTCCACACCCGTATTCTTTATTTTAAAATCTAGCACCCAAATAAACTGTATGCTGCCACAAATTAGTTCTTCCTAATTTCTACACAAAGTGGGGAGGGGGGAGGGGGTTTTAGGGAAAAGAGAGGAGGAAAAAAAAGTAAAAATTAGTTACCAGAACAACTTGAATGGACTTAAGCCATGACGGAGTTCTAGGAGGAAGATTTTCATGTGAAATCTGGTAGAATCTTCCAACCTGCACATCGAATTTACAGAGGCGTCTCACAGAGCCTCTACTTGGCTCCCGAACCATCAAGACAAGCTATGGAGTATGGAGCTGCACAACTCAAATTTGACACACCAAAAACCATAATTAAAGATAAAAGTACCAACAGAAGCTGATTAAAGAATCCTAGAAGAAGCACCTGCTTGATGTAAGAGAATTTTTCGACGACGACGGCGGCGGCGGCAGAGTTGTAAGTCTGCAAAGAGGCGGGAGGCGGAGACAAAGGCACCGGTACAGTAGTAGTAGAGGAGTAGAGTGGAGGTTTTGGTTCCTGGGGTCGGTTTGGCTTTAGGAGCTAAATGTGAAACGTTTTTTTTTTTAATATTATTATTATGGTAAATATCATGATGACGTGTCATGATATTATTGTTTTCATTTTTACTTTTTATAACGATGTTATAATACATAGGGATTTGGAAATTAGAGATATGATAATAAATATGATAGGGGATTCTATTTGGACCCATCTATTTACTACTTGCACCCACTTACTATTTGTATCACAAAAAATTATTATTTGCACCACATGATTTTTTATATAGGGGAATATCAGCTGTGGCTGGTGTTCGCTGTGGCGAACACCAACATCGATCGCGATAACGTTGGTGCTCGCGACAGCGAATGCCAATGTGTATCGACGTTCCTATATAAAAAGTGTTAAATCTTAAAACGTCGATCCACATTTACTTTTCACTAATGTTCATGATACTGGCGTCACAAAGTCGGTGTGGCGGCGTTGGTGTCTTGTAACGCTACCAAAGTGTGAGTGGCGTTTTCACCCGAAAAATATTCATTAATGTGGTGCAGTAGTAAATAGGAGGTCCAAATAATCCCCATATGATATATCTGTACATAAAAGGATGAAGTCTTGGATCGATATTAGATCAACTTCATTGCATTGATAAAATCTCCGTTGTATATTAGATTCTTATTTTGTTGCACCTTTGTAATCGATTTGTGAGTTTGATCCTTTTACGGAGAATGGATTTCGTAATGTACTTGAGTTACGAATCGATGCCCCACCTTATGTCCTTAGGCTCAGGGGCGGATCTACTCTCTACCGTGCAGTGGTCTCAACTCTCAAGACCACCACAAATTTTGGAAAATAAAATAATTTACCAAGACCACCCGAGCCTTCTTTAGTGGTTTGACTAAAATAATATCTATCATAGTGGTTTAAAAACAAAGATTCTTTAGTCTCAATAATTGTAGATCGTAGGCTCTGCGATTACCCGGTATTTTGTGGTAGGGGGTGACCCGAGTCAAACCACGTGTCAAGCGAGGCCATGGCGAACGCGAGCAGAGCGAGTAGCTGCCCGATCTGGGCACCATTGCGACCAAAGGAAGCGGACTGACCAGGCCAGGCCAGTCCCTGGCCCCGGAAGAAGAAGGCGTCGAGGCGGGCGGAGTCCACGACCAAGAAAAAGCGAATCGGGGACATACTCACCTGGAATAAAAAGCGATTATGACAGAGCGTGAGAGCGTGGGGGGCTTATATAACCGCCACTAACTCCATTATCATGGGCAACCGCTTTGAACTACGGGGACTTGATTCCAAGTATATACTTGAATCGTGTGGCGACTTATGAATTAAGTTCATCCATTATTACAACAAGGATCTTTATTCTCTCATAATCCTGAACAAGATAGACCGATTGTTTATTCATTTTGATTCTGAATTCGATCATTGGCGCTAGAAGGAGGGCCGTTTTTGCTTCTAGTGACAAATTACAGAGTAGAGAACATGAAATCGAAAAAAGTTCCCCAAGGGAAGGATCCCGCCGGATCCTCGTATAATCAAGAAAATGTGGATCGAATCGGAGAAAAATCACGAGAAACAACCGAGAGGATCAACCAAATCTGAAGAAACGGGCGAAACAACTCTAGTGGATGCTTTAAAGACAATGGGAGATGAAGATTTTCAAACTCTTTTCAAAGTGTACGCGAAAGGGAAGGAAAAGGTAGAAACTTTTGGAGAAGAAAGGCAATTGTCACCTGAAAACAGGGGTGGTCACAAGGAGGCTGCAGAATCCAGTGGCCAAATTGTTAGGAGCAAAACTCATCAAGCTGATGAGGCGGTGAGGGCCGAGTTGGATGCAATGTTAGAAGATGAGAGGGCGAGTTCCATCTGGTTTCACCGCTGCGAGTATATTGAAGCATACCTCATCCCCGGAGGGTTCAAAATTCCCAAAATTAGCCCATATAGCGGAACCAGAGACCGTATGATCATATGCATCGATCATAGCGCATATCAAGATTATACAATGCTCTGACGAAATGAAATGCAAAGCTTTTCCCGCACTCCTTTCTGGAAGGGCTAGGGATTGGTTTAACAAGTTACCATCCAGATCCATCACTAGTTTTACAGTTTTAACTAAGAAGTTCATGAGTATGTTTATCGCTGCGAGACCGTTCCAAAGAAATAACACTCATTTGCTTACTATTAAGCAAAAATCTGACGAAACGGTTCTACAGTTTATCAAAAGGTTCAACGCAGAATCAACCCAGGTGGCTGATGTGGATGACCGGTTTTTAGTGGCCTCATTCGTAGCAGGACTACGAGAAGGGAGGCTACATGCAAAATTAAATGGCAAAAACCCCAGAACTATGGAAGAGTGTTTGGCAATTGCTTTCAAGCATTGCCAAGGAAGAAAAGCTAATCGTGCAAAGCGCGAATTGGAGAAAGGAGATCACGAAAGGAAAGCGGATGAGAAATCGACAAGAAGCGTCATCGATTTGGGATAGGTGCAGGCACCCATAAGCGGCAATTGGGCAAAAGAGGTGCTGCGGGACAAAGACTGATTCCGTTGAATGAGATCACGGAACAAGTTCTTGCTATCATGGAACGTAAAGGTATAGCTAGAACTCCGTTCCCTATGAAAGGACCCAGAGAAGAGAGATCGGACCAAGTTACGCAAATTTCACCAGGATATCGGTCATGATCTGCGAGTCATGCAGGAATTGATCGAGGACATAGCGCAGCGATTATGGAAGGACAACTTGGCGAGGTCGTCGATAGGTCTCAGTAACGAAACGACCAGTATGCAGAGAATTCTGGAGGGGACCGTACCAGAATGAAAGGAATAAGAGCAACGATCAAAAAAGGCAGAGGTATCCCTCCCCAGATCAGGACGGTCAGATCGATAACCGTCCAATAAACACAATCAACACGATTATGGGTGGTCCCAGGCGGACAGATCAGAAAACAGAGGTAAGCTCAACAGGACAAACGGACCAGGGTCGAGTTACGTAAACGTCGAAAAGTATCGGAGAAGTGAGGTATGGGCGGAGGATCCATTACCGTTAGTCATCAACAATGAAGGACTGGTAATTGAGGCCGTGATTAACAAGAACTGGGTGAAAAGAATTTGTGTCGATACAGGAAGTGCTGTTAACATCCTGTATTACAGGGCTTTCCAGGCCATGAAGTTAAAAGATTCCAGTTTAACACCAGTATCCACACCTCTATTCGGATTTGCAGGCCCGCCGATCCATCCTATGGGCATGGTCACCTTACCTACAACTTATGGTAAGTTACCTAAGGACAGGACCCTCATGGTAAATTATATTGTGGTTAAAGCACCTTCAGCGTACAATGTCATCATGGGGAGACCAGCAATCATCGATCTGCGAGCGGTTATCTCACCAGCCCACAACAGTATGAAGTTTCCAGTCGGTTCTGGATCGGTGGAAATTAAAGGAGATGTGGAAATAGCCAGGAGCTGTTACACATCTATAGTTGGAGAAAAACAGTTGATTCAGCAGGTAATTCTTGAAGAGTTGTTGCCGGAAGAAGAGAAGACCTGGGCAACTGCAGATCAGACCGAGTCTGTTCTGATCGGAGAACCAGGAACCGAATCAGTGGTCAGCATAGGCTCGTGGATTCCAAACCCCTATAAAAAAGTGTTAACAGACCTGCTCAGAGAATATCGAGATGTTTTCGCATGGAAGACAGATGATATGCCTGGTTTATCCCCAGAGTTCATAGTCCATAGTTTGAATGTGGATCAGAACAGACCCCCAGTTCGTCAAAAGAAGAGACATTTTGCCCCAGAAAGGATCTCAGTAATCGAACAGGAGGTTGCCAAGTTAAAACAAGCAGGGATTGTCAAGGAAGTGGTTTACCCAGAATGGTTAGCCAATCCGGTGTTGGTGAAAAAGTCAGATGGATCTTGGAGAATGTGTGTAGACTTCACGGACTTGAACAAGGCGTGCCACTAAAAGACACGATTATACTTCACCCGAGTTGTGGTGGGTGGATTCGACCGTGGGCTTTGAGGTTTTTGGGTTCTTGGACGCATATAAGGGGTATCACCAGATATTCATGGACCCAAAAGATGCAGAGAAGACGGCTTTTATAACAGAGTTTGGCACATATTATTATGTGACCATGCCGTTTGGACTGAAGAATGCAGGAGACACCTACCAGAGGGCGGTTAATCAAATTTTCCACGATCAGATAGGCAAGTCTATGGAAGTCTATGTTGATGACTTACTGATCAAAAGCAGGTCTTTAGATCAATACTTACAAGATGTGAGAGAAGTTTGCAAGGTGCTTCGGGCAACTAAGATGAAACTGAATCCAAAGAAGTGCACTTTCGAGGTCAGATCTGGAAAGTTTTTGGGTTACATGATCTCAAAAGATGGAATCCGGGCCAATCCGGACAAGTTAGATGCTCTGAAGATGATGCCACCTCCCACCAATATTAGAGAGGTTCAAAGGCTAACAGGAAGACTAGCAACATTGAACAGATTTCTGTCACGTTCAGCACATCGTGCACTGCCTTTCTTCAAGATTTTAAGGAAAGCTTCTCCATTCCATTGGGGGACAGATTGTCAAGAAGCCTTCGATGATTTGAAGAAATATCTGTTAGAATTACCAACCCTAACCTCTCCTCAGGAAGGAGAGGTTTTGTACCTCTATCTATCAGTTTGTGCTGAAGCCATCAGTGCGGTATTGGTTAGGCAACATGACGCATATCAGAAGCCAGTTTACTACACAAGCAAAGCCTTACATGGACCTGAAGTGAGGTATTCAGATGCGGAAAAATTAGTGTTAGCATTAGTACACGCGACCAGGAAACTGAGATCTTATTTCCAGAGTCATCCAGTCATCGTCCTGACCGATCAACCATTAAAGCAAATACTGAGCAGGCCAGATACTTCAGGACGCTTAGCCAAATGGGTCGTGGAGTTAGCAGGATATGATCTAGATTATAGACCACGAACAACAGTGAAAGCTCAGGCTCTAGCCGACTTTCCAGCGAAAGAAATCCATTTCTATCAATCAACAAGTGAATACGAAAGAATCAGGTCAGTGGAAGTTATTTGTTGATGGAGCATCTAGCAAGAGTGGGTCAGGAGCAGGGCTCCTCCTCATAAGTCCAAAGGGTGAGGAGTTCCCTTATGCTCTGCATTTTAACTTCCATGCAACAAACAACGAAGCAGAGTATGAAGCATTAATCACTGGTCTAAACTTAGCTCTAAAGCTGGGGGTCAAGCAACTCAAAGTCTATAGTGATTCTCAACTTGTAGTAAACCATATCAGGGGCGAATACGAAGCAAATGAGGAACCAATGAAGAAGTACTTATCCCTGGCCCAATCGAAGATAAACCAGTTTCAAGAAGTACAAGTGGAGCAGGTCTCCAGATCTCAGAATACCAGAGCAGATTCCTTGTCCAAATTAGCGTCAAATTTTCTGTCAGATAAGAATGTCCTGGTCGAACAATTAAATCAACGGAGTTATGAGGTGTCTGAGGTGCAACCAGTTACTCAGAGAGAAACATGGATGGATTCCATTGTGGCATATCTAAAAGATGGCCTGTTACCAGAGGATAAGATGCAAGCTCGCAAAATCCAGCATTTATCAGACAGGTATGCTTTATTCAATGACATCCTGTATAGGAAATCGCTTATATCTCCTTGGTTGCGTTGTGTTACTATAGAAGAAGACAATTACTTGTTGAGAGAAATTCACTTAGGGATCTGCGGAAACCATTTGGGGGCAAGAGCCTTAGCTAGGAAGTGCAGGTTATTTGGCTATTATTGGCCTAAGATGCAACATGATGCGAGGGAGTTAGTCTTGGCATGCGGTCATGTCAAGTCCACGATGTCTGTCCCATCACCGCTGAAAATTTAACTCCGAGAATCTCGGCTTGGCCGCCCGATCAATGGGGTGTTGACTGGTGGGACCACTTCCACAACACCAGAAGTTATAAATTCTAGTAGTGGCCGTTGACTATTTCACCAAATGGGTGGAGGTTTGAACCATTGACCACCATCATAGCCAGACAGATCCAAAATTCTTGTGGAAAAATCGATATGCGGTATACTGATACCAAAGACTATAATTTGAGACAACGGAACACAGTTTGAAGACAATGGAGTTCAAGAATGGTGTCAGAAATGAATAAAACAACATTTCACCTCTGTTGGTCACCCGCAAAGCAAATGGTCAAGTGGAACAAACTAACAGCGAGATCAAGCTTGGTTTGAAAAGAAGGTTGGAACAAGAGGAAAGCACTGGGTAGAGCATCTCCCAAATATTCTTTGGGCTTATAGGACTACCCCAAATATGTCAACACATGAAACTCCATTCTCATTAGCCTATGGATGTGAAGCTGTTATTCCAGCAGAAATTGGATTGCCATCTCCCATAACAGCCCTACATAATGACCAGATCCAAGAAGAAGAAATAAGGCACACTAAGGATGAATTGGAAGAGAAAAGAGATATTGCTTTGATCCAAATGGCAAAGTATAAGCAACAGGTTTCCCAGTATTACAACTCCAAGGTGAAACAATGCTATTTTAAGATTGGTGATCTGGTGTTGCGCAAAAAAGGTCGTGACCGAGGAACCAAGTGGGAATCTCGATCCCCAACTAGGAGGGTCCTTATCAAATCATTAAAGTGCATGGAAAAGGAGCATACCAATTGGGTGATAGTAAAGGGAAAACCATCCCAGAAGGCGAGCGCAATTAATTTGAAGAAGTTTTATGTTTAAGGCAAGTAATTATCATCTTATTTTGTAAGACTATTATGCACTTATAAGTTATTTTAAGTCCTTGATTATGTTGAATTGTTGTAATTATGTTTATATGGTTAAACTCTTAAAAGAGAAAATCGTTAAGTCGATAAATCGGACCATCTTAAGACCTCGTGTCGGTCGCAAACTTCCAAACCTCAGTCAGTCATAACTCTTAAAAGAGAAAATCGTTAAGTCCGATAAATCGGACCATCTTAAGACCTCGGTCGGTCGCAAACTTCCGGACCTCGGTCGGTCATAACTCTTAAAAGAGAAAATCGTTAAGTCGATAAATCGGACCATCTTAAGACCTCGGTCGTCGCAAACTTCCGCACCTCGGGTCAAGCCATAACTCTTAAAAGAGAAAATCGCTAAGTCGATAAATCGGACCATCTTAAGACCTCGGTCGTCGCAAACTTCCGGACCTCGGTCGGTCATAACTCTTAAAAGTGAAAATCGCTAAGTCGATAAATCGAGACCATCCTAAGGCCTCAGTCGTCGTCGCCAACCAACCGGACCTCGTGTCGGCCATAACTCTTAAAAGAGAAAAATCGCTAAGTCGATAAATCGGACCATCTTAAGACCTCGTGTCAGTCGCAAACTTCCAGGCCTCGTGTCGGTCATAACTCTTAAAAGAGAAAAATCGCTAAGTCGATAAATCGGACCATCTTAAGACCTCGAGTCGTCGCAAAACTTCCGGACCTCGAGTCGGATCATAACTCTTAAAAAGATAAAAATCGTCAAGTATGGTAAATCAGACCATCTTAAGATAAGTCAAACAAGTTTAGACCTCAGGTCAGGTCGTTCTCCCCTAGGCCTCAGGTCAGGTCAGCAGTTCCTAAAAATAGGAAATTCATTATAGTATGACATATGCTACATAGCAAATCACATGTCATACTGGGGGGAACAAAGGCACAACGATTTCAAATACAAATACAAGGCACAAAGGAAACTTATGTTTTATGTTGCAAGAATCAAAACATGTCATGCAAATTGCAAATACAAATTGTAAACAAGGCTAAGGGCACCAAAGTTTCAAAAAAAAAAAGATTTTTCAGAAGTTTCTAAAAGACAGCAAAATTTAAAGGCAACAACAGCAAAACACAATATTTGAAGTCAGGACTGAAATGGAGGATAGGCTAAACGATTTCACTTTGAACTTGGGGGGATTTGAGACTGAGATGATGAGCCAGTCTGAGCAGGTGGAGGCCTCTTTCCATACTTGGAGACCAGGTCCACTCCATCTCGAAACTCCTTGAATCTGGTCTCATAGATTTGAGATCCATCGTTCCTGTTCCATCCCGCATGAGAAAGCTTGGTAGCATCAACATTGAGACCATCAGCTTTCATGTCCTCAACGGCTGAGGAGTACCCAAACCAGATGATTGGGGCAAATAACATTTTGATGCTGTCGGCTAGCTCATCAGACCTCCTATAATTGGCAATGGCCCCAGCAATGTGTTCAGGCAATTTGCTCTTCAGACTATCCCTCTCCTTTTCAAGAGTGTCCACCATCTTCTCCAAGTCGGATTTGATCTGGTTAGCAGTAGCAAGCTGGGTCTGGAATTCTTCTTCTTTGGTTTTCAATTCATCAGATAAAGCCATCTTCTCAGCAGAAGTATTCAGCAAGTCTTCGTATTTGGCCTTCCACTCGGCTAGAGAATTGGCCAGGTCTTCCTCAACCTTCCCAGAATTTCTTAGCCTGGATAGGATCTCTTTACCCAGTTTAGCTCCCTAAAAGGGAATACATGAAGCAAGATCAGCATGTGTTATCTAAACAAAAAAAAATATATATATATACAGAATGCTACTTATGAAGAAAACACTTACAAATGTTGACAAATCTTGATTGGACCACTCTCTCCAATCATATCTTTCTCCCTGGTGTCGATCTGAGGTCTCAGCACCTCCATCAGCGTGATCCTGAGATCTAATACGTTTCGAAGCACGCCTAGTCTCAGTCGTAGTCTCTACCAAAGCACTGTGAGAAACAATCCGAAAGTCATTGGTCTCCTCAGAGTCGTCATCAGCAGGATCTGTCTCAACCGAAGGCTCAGTAGGATGACTGTCAACAGGCTTGGCAATCTGATCTGGTACATCTGGGTGGGCGACGGGTCCAGATTTGTTTTGACCTTTGGGTGGTGAAGCCTCATCAGCTATCTGGACGATGTCAGTGAAGCTTGCCACTGCAAATGCCAACAAAAAATTAAAAACATGACATGGAAGAAAAATATAAAGGTACAAAACAAGAGACCCTACTTAAATTATATATCTCCTCTGATAATTCAACATAAGGTTCTGGGCCAGCAGTCTCCAAATGAGCAGCATCAATCAGATTAGAACTGTACTGTTTCAGACCCAGATATATCGGGGATTCGCTGATATCCTTTAACAATTTATTACCCGCTTTGCTCTCTAGCACATCACTATTCTTAGTGGAAGTGTTCCATTTGCCCAGATCCCTAATAGTGTTGTGCCTAATGAAGAAGAAATGCTTCTTCCAATCAGAAAAAGACTGGTCTATTTTCTTAATCAAGCGGACACCACTCAGATTGTCAGTTCTCCTACAGAAGCAATACCAACCAAGGTTCTTCTTAACTTGTTTGCATTGGTAAAAGGTTCTAAAAAGGGTTAAAGAGAAGGGGGTCACAAAGCACCTACACCAAATCAAAAAACCAGTAATGGCCTTATACTATTGGGAACTATCTGACCAAGACCCAAATCATAATATCGGAGTATTTCCAGGAGAGCTGGGGGAAGGGGAAACCTAAGGCCGCACTCAAACTGTTCTTTGTAAACGGTGCAATATCCGGCAGGAGGAAGCGGCGGCGCTCTTTCAGTGCGAGTCGGATAGGAGCATAAGTGTTCCTATTTAACCCAAACCTGTCATAGATGTCTGTGATATCCGAATCCTTCAATGAAGAGTCGATTGCGTGGCAAGCCATCATTTTCTTAGTCTCGTAGGTTCTTCTCAATGCTCTTATGGGCGCGGATAAGCCGGATATATTATACTCGGTCGGAGTCGATTCGACAAAGGTAGGAACGATGGAAGCAATCAGATGAGGGGGAAGGACAGAGAAAAGAGGATTTTCACCCGGATTGGATATTTCAGGTGGATTTGGATTGATAAGGATGAAAAAAGAGAAGATTATTATTACGCAAAGACGAAGAAGACTTACTTGTCAATTAGGGGAGCAAATCTGCAAAATTGGACGCTTGTAGCTTTAAATAATGATTGGCGTTTGCAGAATCTATTAAATTTAATAGCCTTTAACCCAGAGATGGGACGCTTGAACTACGCATCGATTGAAGAAACAAAGCGTGTGCATTTATGGTGACGTTTGAGTTAACCGAGACAAGGGTTGAGGGGCCATCTGGACGGTACACGTGGAACGACTTGAAACTTCAGATCTTAATCCATTTTAACGACCATACCTGATCGATTAAGATCTGGGGGGCTTTGACTGGGGGTGACCCGAGTCAAACCACGTGTCAAGCAGGGCAAAGCGAACTGGCAGAACATGACAGAGCTGTACCCGATCTGGGCACCATTGCGACCAAAGAAGCGGGCCGACCGAGCCAGGCCAGTCCCCGGCCCCGGAAGAAGAAGGCCGATCAGGCGAGGCGGAGTCCTAACGAGAAGAAGATCGATCGAGCCGAGCGGTCCACGACGGAAAAGCGGATCGGGGACATACTCACCTGGAATAAAAAGCAGTTATGACAGAGCGTGAGACGTGGGGCTTATATAACCGCCCACTAACTCCATTATCATGGGCAACCGCCTGAACTACGGGGGGACTTGATTCCAAGTATATACTTGGATACGTAGGCAGCTTATGAATTAAGTTCAGTCCATTATTACAACAAGGATCTTTATTCTCTGTATAATCCTAGAACAAGATAGACCCGATTGTTTATTCATTTTGATTCTGAATTCGATCATTTTGTATGTTGTATTTTAGCTTTGCACTTACCCCGGAATTTTGTAGGTTGTAGGTTTAAATCCTGCTATCATTCCCAGATTTTTGTAGGTTGTATTTTAGCTTTGCAGCTACCCCGAAATTTCGAAGATTGTATTTTAGTTGTGCAGTTACCCCGCAATTTTGAAGGTTGTAGGTTCAAATCCCGCTATAATTTTTTTTAACTTTGTAGTTACCTCGGAATTTATTTTTTTAGCTCTGCAGTATATATACAAAGACTACCCGGATTTTTTTTTAGTTTTGCAGTTTATATACAAGACCATCCCGAAAAAAAATTCTGGTTCCGCCACTGCTTAGGCTGTGTAGTAGGTCACATTCTTTTGCTCTTGAAAAGCACAGTCGTCTTAGTTCGAATGATTCAAATCTCTCCATGTAGTCTTCGAACATACAACCAATCAATTAATAATAACTGAACGCTCTACTAGTGAGCTAATCGATGAGGTCTAGTTCAAATGATTAGAATTGAGTTCTTTAAATAGTAATGTTATATGTTATTACATGTTCAATGTCTTTCAAAAGCTTTTTGTAAGAAAAAATAAGATAAATTTGTAGCTTCTTGGAACCCTCCTATCCCATCATCCCTCCTAAAAGAAATATACACACAACTCATGTGGACTGGTATACACACACATGACACAACTCATGAAGCCTCAGTCCACAGTGAAAATTAGAGGAAATTTACGAACTCGAGTCCGAGCACAAACTCGACACGACTATAGAATTCAAACTCGATCACAAGCACCTTCGAATTCGATTTGGATTCGAGCTCTTTCTGAGTTTTGAAAGATGTGTTTTAGGCTAACATGCTAGAAAAGAAAATAACAATTCTTGAATAAAACTTCTAAACTATCGATTTAACCCGCTACTAGGAGCAATAAAAACATAAAATCTAATACATATGAATCCACTTTATTCATAATTTTGAGCACATAAATACTTGAAATGTGCTCATTTAGTAGTCGATCAGTATTCGACTCGAGTCGAGCCTATTCTATCTCGAGCTTATCAAACCGAACCAATGACCTTACGGTCAATGATTAAACTTCTAACAAGTTGAACTAAATGGATAAGATAGTATACATACACAGCTTTTAAATATATTAAAGAGGTATATTTGTAAATTGCATTAAAATTTGAATGGGTCCATGGACCCCACCCTTGCCCATGTGGGTCCGCCCCCGGTTACACCCATGTTGTCTACAACAGAATCATAGGGTGCCTATACTCTATATTGTACGGGAAACAGGTGAAATTCTGCTGTGGAGTCATCTCCATGGGAAAACACTCACGTTTTTCAGTGTTATTATTCAACACACACAAACACGCGAGTGTATTACGATGTTAAAAGAATCTACGCAGAATGGAGGGAGACGACTTCACAGTAGAAATCCTAAAGGCGACTAATATGCTTCTTCATAGTTTTCCCATCAGAAGCAACAATGCCGTAAATCGAGTCCTTTGCAAACTCTGTAGGCATTGATTTCCAGTATAAAGATGGTGTCCATTCTGCTTCTTTCAACACCTTCATTACCTCCTCTGCTACTATTTTACTCCCTTCTGCGGATAAATGGATTCCGTCCCTGCGAATGTAAAGTGGACGTTTATTCCACACGATACCCGGTATTCTCAAGACGAGAGAGAAAAGATCATTGTGTGTGTGTGTCCAAGAAACCGAGAACTTACGTAAAACATGTTGTCAACCAATCTTCTCTTTTCTGAATGGCACTCCACAGGTCAATAAATTTTATACCCATGTCCTTGCAGAGTTGTATACAAGCTTCTGAGTACTTCCGCACGATTCATTGGTTGAATTAGCTCAACACCGAAGAATGAACTGCTACGAAAAGATAGATATGGAAACAATATATGCAATGAGATTCTTATGAAAACACATATAATGAAAGCTGATCAATCATTTTTTGTTACCTCATGCTTTCACGAATAAGGGCCTCATTCACCGGGGGAGGACTGAGGAAGATTAACCGAGTAGATTCTGATAGGCTCTAATGTATAAGCAACTGTTAGAACATGATCACACCAAAAAACATGTGGACATGAATCACTTAAGAACAATTTGCATCATCAATCAATCTTCAACCTTGTTCCCATGGTTAAGAAAAGAGGAAAAAAGAATTCGGAATTCTAGCGCCACCATATCAAGATTGTTATTACGTTTTTGTAGTTTGTATCTTTTCGACACTCGACTCAATAGCTTACCATAAGATGTTTTGCGATTTTCCTCATGTTCTCAATGTATTCTGGAAGTGGTACATGAGGGCTAAGTCCAGATGGGTGAGATCCTATTGAGTCATTACCCCCGAAATACACGATCACCAATGCAGGCTGAATAGCAGCATCCTGATAAAGCAAGAGCATTCAGCTAATATTAAACAAAACCCAATAAGTAGGTTCAATTCCAATATTTTTTAGTGATTTTGGGATCATGTATACAAAACGTTGAAAACAATGGGAAAAGGTGGAAGCTGTTAAACATCATAAATGGTAGAAAATACAAAAAGAAGTAAAGCAAAAAGATACCTTTGGAAAAACTTTGTCTAAAACCTGGATGGCACGTCTGGAGTTCCATCCGTTGTAACCTCCTCGTAAGAGTATGTCTGCCTATGAATAAAAATGTAGAACCCAATTATAAAGAAACTCGAATCTGCTTCATACTGTAATTGTAATTCCACTATTGGTAAGCACAAGAACATGTTTTATCTCAAAAATCATGGAAGCACACTTGAATGCTACAAAACTGCATAATTCAAGAGAAGCTACATTTTCAATACGTCTAAAAATACGAATGCAAACTTTTGCCCAACCCGGTATTCTTACAGTACCAACACATACAAAAAGAAGTAAAGCAAAAAGATACCTTTGGAAAAACTTTGTCTAAAACCTGGATGGCACGTCTGGAGTTCCATCCGTTGTAACCTCGTAAGAGTATGTCTGCCTATGAATAAAAATGTAGAACCCAATTATAAAGAAACTCGAATCTGCTTCATACTGTAATTGTAATTCCACTATTGGTAAGCACAAGAACATGTTTTATCTCAAAAATCATGGAAGCACACTTGAATGCTACAAAACTGCATAATTCAAGAGAAGCTACATTTTCAATACGTTTAAAAATACGAATGCAAACTTTTGCCCAACCCGGTATTCTTACAGTACCAACACATGTTGAGTCTTATGCTAAAGAGCTCAAACCCCCATTACAAAGTCGTGAGTTCAAACCTTTCAAAACAGAAAAAAAAAAACATTGGCGATTCTAACTCTACGAATTGTGAGGTCCTCACAAATCGAAATATATGACCATAGTAAAGAAACCGAACATGGACCTACTTCCATATCAAACAATACTGGTCTGCGTTGAGAGCATAGTACTATGTATAATAAATTACCAGATCCCTAGAACAGTCTCTCAGCTGGTCCATGAAATCAAAATATCAAGAACATGAGCTAATATTGAGAGCACAGACAAGATTGGCTGATTTAATCACTAAAATGAAAGGGGCAAAATATTCCTATGTTTGAATTCATAGCTGCTAATTAAACCAATTAGTAGAGATCTCCACGCATATAACTCAAAGAGGTAGTTGTAATCAATGAATGTGTAGAGCAAAATCAATGAAAAGCAGAGGAAAAAAAGATCTCAAAAAACTGACTTTAAAAAATAAAAATAAAAAAATTCTCAAAGAACAATCCAACCCAGGAACCTAAACAAAGCAAAATTAGTTGCAACCAAATGTATGAAAAGAAAGCACGTAAACTTAAATTAGCCAGTAATCAACCATACATTAGAAAATTATGATTGAGAAACGGAGGAATCATACCTTTCGGGCGTAGATATCGGCTAAGATAGCACCCCAACCACCATTACTGAAACTCCCTTGCACTATTGACGATCCAAAGAGCACGAACTGAGGCCTCTGTGGTCCCACCATCTCTTTACCTTCTCTTTCGGGTGTTGTACGTCTTCAAATGTGAAGATTTTAGCTGAAGAATTTATGGGGAAAAAATCTCTTTCAACACACTTGACCATTAAGTATAAAAAATATACACAAAACGGTATTATTTTATATATAAATTATATGTTGTTTTATGTGTAATGTTGCACTTGACTGTCAAGTATATTGGAAGAGATCAAAGTCTAGAAATAAAGTCCCCCGAATGAAAATGTTACCTTGGTAACGTGAAATGATTTATATTACGCACTAATCGAAGAGGCTGAATGACGTATGTCTTCGTTACGTCATCGTTTTACTCTGATAATGATGTCTCACAAGGCTTACGTATACATTTCTTTATTTTACAAATATATATATGCGTGCCAGTCAATTTTTCTAAATAAAAAGTCGGTGTCCGGAAACGGAACGTAATATTCAATATCACTAATCTTAGTTTGCTTCAAGGGAAGAGAGGGATTGTTCAAGTTGGTAACTCTGTTTGAGATCTATATTGCGGGACGGAGGGAGTATTTGTTTAAAGTTTAAACAATAATTATTTTGACTTCAATCGAATAATAAGAATAAAATTTATAATAAAATAAAATAATGATTAGAAAGAAGTTTTTCGGAAATTTTTATTGATAAATAAATGATTAGTGAGATAAATTGTCTTGAATTGGTAAGAATGAATAAAATAATAAATTTAAAAAAAAAAAATAGTGTAATGAATAAAGTGATGATTTTGTTTAAACCAAACCATGTCCGAACATATGTTTGAGTTTGAGTTTGTGTTTATTTAATACTACGTACACAAACAAGTTCGAGTTTGTTTGTTTAATTAATAAACTTAATTTTATTATGAGCTTTGTTCGTTAATCTATTGTCCGAACTCAAGCCAAATACAAACGAATTCAACTCCCTCTTTTCCACTTATGTCGATTTTCTTCGACTCCCGTTTCCAAATGTGATATGACAAATGAGTTGAATATCTGTTAAGGGGGCCTCACTCTCCAAACAGACACATGTATTTTCTGAAAGGAAAAAATTGCCAGCAACGTTACAATGGACTAGTGTGTGTCTTGGAAGGAAGGTGTTCTTCCATGGACACTAGTTCAATTGTGTGACCAACCCCCTGATCTTTATCATGAATTGGAAAACGCCTAGTTGAGGACACTCAGTTCGTATGTTCATCTCAAGTTCGGCAATCGCGCTCTTTATCAGAATGTAGCAGCCAAGCAAGCTTAATCCAATCAAAATATGCAAATAAGTCTTTGTCACCAACCGGCTCCCGGCTCCCTCCCGGTACAGGTGTGTCTGCCGAAGCCACCTCCATTGCTTCTTCATTACCAAACATCTCCTATTAGACTATACCCCCCAAATTCACTGCTTGGATCCTGCACCCCCCCATTGAAACTAACAACTTGTTCTGCGCCATCATCATCATTCTTACTCTATTAATTTACTGATTAATAGATACATGGATAGATATCTTTACCTCAACCGGGTTTGTTCCAACATCTATAACAATTGCACCTAGCTTAATTTAACCAACTTCCACAAACAAAGTTAGCTACTCCAGCAGCTGCAACAACAATATCTGCCTCACGAACTACTTTTTCTGGCTTCTTTCTCAAGGCGTGAACACTAGTCACCGTTGCATGAAACGTCTGCCCCCAACGTTGACCACACACAGGAAGGAAAAAAAAGAAAAGAAAAAGGAAACTAGGAATACCGGTATCCCCGGCACAGAAATAGGAGTAGGACAGCCGTGCTCCTCAATCTCGAAAAATCAGACTTCGTCTACTTAAACCTTCTTGACTGATACAAAACTTTCATGGCCAGTTACAAGTTGTAATCTCTGTATCACCGGCACAGAAATAATAGGATAACCGTGTTCACGTGGTTCATCAAGTTGCCCTTTGAATAAATCATAACAAACCAATTTCGAATCTACCAATAGAAGAAGTTTATCTTTTTTCCAAAAAGACAATGGCGATCTAAATCTTGGTAAAGACGACCTTATTGAATATCGTTTACTCCAAGAATCACTATCACCGTATTCTTTCATCACCCATACCTCAAGTTCTTGTACATCATCTCTAGCATCATGATTATCTGGACAATTCACCAAGGCAATAGAGGATTTGTCAATAGTAAGAAGCACGGGAAACTTGAAGTCGTCGTGGTGTTTCCAACCACGAGGAAGGTGGATCTCTCGAAATAACTCATTAGTCACGTCGAAATGGATGGATCCATGGGAGAAGACAGACTCAGGTGAAATTGCAGGCAAGGGGACAAATGCAGAAATGTCACCCAATATTTTCCAAGAATTGGTGCTTAAATGGTACACTAACCCAATGTATTTATCAATAGCATCTCCTTCAAAAACCATTACTATTAGAACCACTTTATACTCATTATCTGAATCATCATATCCAAAACCAATCTTGCCTTGTGGGTGGCATTTAAACCTTCCAAGATCAAGATTAAGATCAAAAAAATTGGGAATTGGGAGTTTTCTTGTTTCTCTAAGAGCAGGATTCACTAGAAATATATCATCCCAATTCATACCATTAATGCAAATTACGCCATTGACATGATTCACAATCCTCATCATAGAAAAATGATTACCTGATATCTCAAATTCATTAGATGATGGAGTCCAAGCAGAAATGGCGAGGGATTGGTAATCGCCATACCATCAAGTCATAGATATCGTGTAGTCCATATCGCTCGATAAACGGACTGTTAAATCGAGACAGGAGTTGTCTTTGGAAATAACATCGCTCTCTAACGTACTCTTTAGGGCGACTACTTGATCATCATCATCCACGGCCATAGCAGCCGCACGCCGGTGAGCAAGATATGTGTCCTTAAAAAGAGGAGTGTTTATCAGTGAACACCACTCTTTACAGACGCATCTGAATCGGAGCAAAGATCGCACCGGAAGTCTCAACAAGATCTGAAAAACTACATCTTCGACAAGATTCATCGTCGAATTTGTTGTGTTTGAAAAACTACATCTTCCACTTTCAAATTGAGCGGCTGCAGTGTTTGAAATGTTCTTTGGGCTCGTTGGTGCAAGGGTAAACGAGTCGAGCTGAATCAAATATATGTTCTTTTTGTTTTTGTTTTTTTAAATATATAATACTCCCCGGTCTCGTAATATAAAACATGTTTGGATCGAAAGAAAAGAAAGAGAAAGAGAAAGAAATAAAAGAGAAAGGAGAGAGACCAAAAGAAATAATGAAATATAAATTGAGTAATGTGCTTTATGGCCGAGACATGATTCAGAAGGAAAGAATTTTTATTTTATTAAATATTTTATATAATTACTTAAATAGCCTTAAATTCCACAATCTCTCAATAATGTAAGGTATAAAATTGAAAAATCATTTATAATCTTGGGATTTCCTTTTTTTTTTATTCCATTGATATTCCAAACACAATTTTAAACCTTCATTTCCTTTCCGTCTAATTCTATCAAAGCACTCTAAATAAAGTTCACAATACCTTTTTCTCCTTTCATTTTCTTTATTGAGGATATTATTAAAGATAAATAGTTGTAGTATTTATTTTGAAATTATTTTGTATTTATCGTTTACTTCCTCCTTAAGATATAGAGTGTTATATACACACGTTGTACTCAGTCAAATTAATCAATGAAAAATACTTATTTTCACTGTTAATATGGTATCGCATTAAACAGCATGTAGACGGTCGTATTGAGCGTTACAAGGCTCGCCTTGTTGCAAAATGCTTTCATTAGGCTGAGGGTGTTGACTTTCATGACACTTTGATAATGTTGTTTGAAAAGACGGTGATTCAATATCCCTTCCTATTTAAAAAATTAATAACACAAATTTTAAGTTTGTCTAAATCAAGTATAATTTTCGAAATTTCACGGTGGATCGAAATCTTGTTGGGAGAGGTCCCACATTTGGTGTCAACAAGATCACGCCGATTAGGATTAGTATCAATCAGATTGTAATAATCATGCAAAGCAAAAAATCACGTACAATTTGGTCGTGTTAAACCAATAATATTTAAGTATTTAATGGTGGATCCTCGTTGAAATAATAAAAATTATCTCACTCACAACTTGTATCGCCTTGTTGTAAAAGGCTTTCATAGGCTGAGCGTTACAAGCCTCGCTTATGTGTTTACTAGTATCTCATTCGAAAACCATTACTATTAGAACCACTTTATATTCATTATCTGAATCATCATATCCAAAACCAATCTTGCCTTGTGGGTGGCATTTAAACCTTCCAAGATCAAGATTAATGAAGCACTTTGGAGATCTTGGAGATCCATATGAGTATTAAAAGAAAACGGAAAAGGAGTGTCGTTCACGAACAAATTCGCATCACATTCGACTCGTAGATACTCGAATCAAACTCAAACGTACTGTGAGCTCATTTAGTAAACAAACAAACATGAGCTATCTCAGTAAACTTTCGTTTAAATTAGTGAACGGATATATATATATATATATATATATATATATATATATATATATATATATATATATCCGTTCACTAATTTAAACGAAAGTTTACTTAGATAGCTCGTGTTTTGTTTACATATATATATATATATGTCCGTTCACGAGTTTAAACGAAAGTTTAAGAGATAGCTCGTGTTTTTGTTTTTACATATATATATATATATATATATATATATATATATATATATATATATATATATATATATAGGGGGGATCCAAAGCCTTAGTGGATGAGGTTGGTGCTTTCACTGAAATTCGAGAAACATTGTATTTTTGCTCTTACAAAATTATTAAAATATCATTGGTGACCCCGATAGATCGTTAATTTTTACTCCGGTGCCCCACCAAGAAACTTTTACGGGTCCTTCCATTGTATATATATATATATATATATATACTAGTGGAGGCAACGTCTTTGTGCACGCGTTTTTCCCTCGTGTTTGATGAATCTTCGTGTGCATAAATTATATATGTAATTGCAAAGGCTTTGGTTAGACATGGATAAACGCATTTACATTGTTAAAAGTGATGTACTAAGCTTATATCAAAACGAGCACAAAACATGCCAAAGTGTGTTTTAGGCTACATAGTTTATAGACACAAAGAAAAAAGCTACATTCTTAAGCGGACTTCACGTGCAAACATATACACCTAGTCAACAACCTTTATGGGGATTTCAACTTTAGTTTCTTCATTGGACTGGAGCTCGTGTCAGAAGCCAGAAATAGCTAAACGCTATGATTCTAAATTGATGTGAAGTATAAGATCTGCAAGAACAAAAATTCATTTAGAATAACCTCAAGCTTCATTATAAAAACACGTGATCCAACACACAATTGCTGGATACATATGTGAATTAGGTAAAACTAAGAGCATAAAATGAAATTTATCAATCCAACCTAAAAACAAAACAAACAAACAAAAACTATAGGCGGGGTAGCAACATCCGATATTGTATTCTTCTTGACAGCTAGATTAAGACACAACATAATGCAAAGTAAGACAAAGCAAGGCAGAGACATGAAAACTAAGACCTGATAGACCTGAACCTAGCAGAACTTGATCTTAACATTATGTATTTGCAGGTCCGGGGGAATGCCTATACATAAACAACACAACTGTATAATTAAAAAATAATGCCTATACATAAACAACACAACTGTATAATTTAAAAATAAAAATAAACAACACAGCTGGATAGCAAAGATATCTATGGGTGATATAATACCAACTTGCAACTTTTAAATTAAGAATATTGTATAATTTTACCCGGGGCTGAGATATAAGGCAACTCCGGTAATTGTGTAACAATGAAGCCAAGTCCTTCCGCTCATGTATCAGACCATTCTCTCCAAAATGACAATCCGAAACATGGGCGTGGAAGGTACTAACAAACTGATTAATGCAACATCACTCCAAATGCCCAAATCAAGTCTCATATGTCAGCATTTTAACAAACAAGAAAGGCACCACCGCAGCAGAATGTGACAGAGACAACATCATTAACAAACAAAAATAGGCAGGGAAAGCCAACTCAATTAATAATTGGATGGTAATGGAAAATGAGCTGAAGAGGACTACTACGGCTCTATTTTGAGCACATGTTGATTGAGCTGATGCTGATTGCGGATATGGAAATAATAAAAAAAAAATGGACAGACAATTAAGGCATAAATTATATCAGTATCATCTCTTTCAAAGTGTCTCTCTCCACATCCATCCTGCATCAGGCCACCTTGCCGACCTCTCTACGAACACCTGCCTGAGCCAATTGAATCTCATAATCCATGGGATGCCCTACTCCATATGAAGCCCATTGCGAATCAACAATCTGAATAAACAATAGCAAAACACAAACACAATAAAGAGTCGTAAATCTACACATAACTCTCCTTAAACCTCATATTCCACCACATTGATCTATAAATGATCAAAGACACCAAATAAAGTACAGAGGCTGAATGCACTACAACAAAATATTTACTTGTTTAGTTGTCAATGTTCCAAAACAGCAGGATTAAAAAAAAAAAAAAAAGCACAAGTATACACCAACCTGATAGCACATCCTTCTCTTCAATCCCAAAGCCAAAGAAGAACACAATAACAACACACCTTCAAAAAACAACAGAAAACAAACAAAACCATACAAGATTAGCCCTGTAAATACATGTCGTAGGGAAATTAATTGTGAAGAATGAAGAGCCAACGCAGACCAGAAATTAACCTAGAGAATCAAATGCAAAGAATATTGGTTTACTCTTTTGCAAGGCTTTGAAAGCTACGAATACTTCCAATTGGTGATTTCTCAATCACCATTCCTTTTCCACTCAAGAAGCGAGCACGCCATCGCACGAGAAAATTATATTCTTTCGGTTTGAAATAAGAAACTCCTCACGAGTTTATGGTACAAGCAATAGTGAAAGCAGCGTTTGTTGTGCAACTCCGTGAAATATCTGGTTGAGGTAAAATCCTTCCATCGTTTGCTAACACATTGACATCGAAGTACATCTTTTACTGGAAGCCTACTTAAAATTTCAACAATTATAACATCCAAAATAATCGATTCATTGAAAAGAGAAATTCCGATTTCTTTTGATTCTTCTCCGTCGGCATACTGCTGAACATGGGCTTAACATGCTTGAAATTTTAAAACTACATTCAACATAGTGGCTGACATGCTTGAATTCCGGCGACATTCTACCAAATTTCCGGTGACTTGCTTAAATTCTTGCCCTAAAAAACAAGCCCGAGGTATGAACCAATCGGAAAAAAAAACTCCGATGAAATAAAACTGAATCTCAAAAACGAAAATCTTCAGATTGTAAAAACATAACAGATCTCCGATAAATTAACGATTCTACAATTATCGAACTTAAATTCAAATTCTTGTTATTCTATTAGAAAGTCGCACCGAACGCGACTTACCGCTTAAGTTGGTCGGAGCTCGGTCTTTCCAGGTTCTATTTCTATCAATAAGTTAAGATTCGTAGCTTCTTACTTCATCTTCACAACGGATTTAAGGAGTTTTGCAAGCTTCGGTGGCTGTTTGATTGTAAAATGGAAATCTTGATTTCCCGGCGTCATTTCACCGGAACCCCATTATTTCTGGTTCAATCTCTTGGCTACTAAGTTTACTTACAGATTCAAGCAATGGGGGAGTTTGGTGTAATTAAGATGATGAGAAGCGTGGAGAGAAAATGGTTTTATCTCTATTTCAATGGTGAACCAAAGAGAGAGACGGAGATGGTGGGGCGGAGGCGTGGAGAGGACAGAGACGGAGAATCGGTGGTGGTGAGATATATTTGGGATAAGTGCTTATGCGACACAAAGCTGTTACACATGTTCCGAAATACACGTGTTAGACAATAAAGGCAATCAAAAAAGAAAAACAAAAAAAAGGCAAATCGACGTCGTTTTTGCCATCCCAGAAGATGACAAAAATTTTGGTCGTCCATGGATGAAGATTTAATAAGTTACTACAAGTATGATATATATATATATATATATATATAATTTTTTTTTTTCCCTTTCAAAATGCTAACTCAACATCACTAATGTTATTTTAGTGTCATCTAATCATTGTCTCTACCGATACTATCGATCATATTATTATCTGTCTCAACAAATATTCAACTCATTTGTCATATCAGATTTGAAAGCGGGAGTTGAAGAAAATCGGCATAATACCCTAAAAAAAAAAAGAAAATCGGCATAAGTTGAAAAGAGGGAGATAAACTCGTTTGTACTCGGCCGAGCTCGAGCAATAAATTGACGAATAAAACTGAAACATAAAATTAAGTTCGTTTATCAAACAAACAATCTCGAGCTCGTTTGTGTATTAAATTAACACAAACTCAAACATAATATATTTTCGTTCTAAAAAAACATCATACATTTGATTCAACTCGACTCGTTTACCGGTGTTGGGGGATTGTTGGGCGCCGAGAATCCTGCCCGTAGGGTTTAAACCGTGGCGTACGTTGCAAGGGTGTGATATAAGAAAATATATTAGCAATTTTACTATCAATAATTTTGAACCGTAGTGTTGCAAGGATGTGGTATAAGGAAATACTACCATGCCCAATGGTGCGTAACAGTAAAAATAGAATTTGTGTTATTTGTTTCGTCGATTTGGAGCGACCGTAGCATTGCAAAAAACCAAAAGGGAAAAAAACAGAAACAACAAAATTGCTAATATGGAACAAATGTAATGTGAGTCAAACCGTCCACAAGCAGCTCGTTGTTCGACTCGCTCAAGTATGATTTAACCGAATTCTACATTTTATTAAACTTAACCAAACGAACTTGAAAATTGAAAACTTGACTCGAAATATAAATGACATTTATTGAGTATTAGTATTACTATATATTATTAAAAATACATGTTTTTCTTGACAATACCAACTCGAGAATTTTAAAGTTTTTTGAAAAAGAGAATTTAAAAGTTCAACATCTTTTGAGTTTGAAAAAACTTAAAATTTAATCGAGTATAATCTAAGTCAGTTGATAAATAAATATGTGATTTGACTCGGTTTATTTAGTGGTGGTGAAATTACAGGCCTGTGGCGAACTTACTTTCTTCAGGTAAATCTGCACACTTACGTACAAAGAAAACACCAGCAGGAAGAGAAGGTAAAAGAGGAGATGGTGGGACCACAGAGGCCTCAGTTCGTGCTCTTCGGATCGTCCATAGTGCAAGGAAGTTTCGCTAATGGCGGTTGGGGTGCTATCTTAGCCGATGTCTACGCCCGCAAGGTATGATTCCTCCGTTTCTCAATCGTAATTTTCTAATATGTGGTTGATTATTGGCTAATTTAAGTGTATGTGCTTTCTTTTCATACATTTGATTGAGATTAATTTTGCTATGTTTAGGTTCCTGTGTTGGATTGTTCTTTGAGATTATTTTTTTTCTCTGGTTTTCATTGATTTTGCTCTACTTTTGCGTATTGAATCTTTTTGAGCTAGATTCGTGTTCAATGTAGTGGTGAAAATGATATTTCCATGTAATCTTGAAGGCATTTTCGTCATATATATAAATATAAAAAAAAAACTGTGGAAATCGCGAATATATGGTGTAATTAGCTAGCATGAATTCAAACATAGGAATATTTGGCCCCCTTCCATTTAGTGATTAAATCAGCCAAAATGTTGTCTTGTCTGTGCTCTCAATTTTAGCTTATGTTCTTGAAATTTTGATTTCATGAACCGGCTGAGACTGTTGTAGGGATCTGGTGGTTTATACATAGTACTATGTTCTCAAACTTTATCCACAGATGCAGACCGAAATTGTTTGATATGGAAGTAGCTCCACGTCGAGCGAGCTTCTTTACCGTTGTCACAGTTCGGTTAATGAGGACTTCAATTTGCAGGGTTAAAATCTTCAGTGTTTTTTTTTTTTTTTTTGTCTGTTGGAAAGGTTTAAACTCGAGACTTTGTAATGGGAGTTTTGAGCTCCTTACCTTTACCGCTATACCCAAAAAGTGTTGGTATCGGGTAGGGCTAACACATCATCGTGAGTTTCCGCGTTCCTATTTAGACATATTGAAAATGTAGCTTTTCTCTTAAATTATGCAGTTATGTGATAACCTTTTTGCATTGTTGTAACATTCTCGATTGGCAGCAACAGAGCTTATTGTGATCGATCGTATATGCTCCAGTATTATATCACTTCTAGCTTAGAACACAAGTGTGTGATTCCATGATTTTTAAGATAAAACATGTTCTTGTGCTTAGCAATAGTGTAATTACAATTACAGTATGAAGCAGATTCGAGTTTTTCTATAATTGGGTTCTACATTTTTATTCATAGGCGGACATACTCTTACGAGGCTACAACGGATGGAACTCCAGACGTGCCATCCAGGTTTTAGACAAAGTTTTTCCAAAGGTATCTTTTTGCTTTACTTCTTTTTGTAGTTTCTACCAATTATGATGTTTAACAGCTTCCATTTGCTTCTTCTTTTCCCGTTGTTTTTCACACGTTTTATACAAGATCCCAAAATGACTAAAGAAAGTATTGGAATTGAAAGTCTTTTTTAATCTCAATTTATCCTACTTATTGGGTTTTGTTTAATATTAGCTGAATGCTCTTGCTTTATCAGGATGCTGCTATTCAGCCTGCATTGGTGATCGTGTATTTCGGGGGTAATGACTCAATAGGATCTCACCCATCTGGACTTAGCCCTCATGTACCACTTCCAGAATACATTGAGAACATGAGGAAAATCGCAAAACATCTTATGGTAAGCTATTGAGTCGAGTGTCGAAAAGATACAAACTACAAAAACGTAATAACAATCTTGATATGGTGGCGCTAGAATTCCGAATTCTTTTTTCCTCTTTTCTTAACCATGGGAACAAGGTTGAAGATTGATTGATGATGCAAATTGTTCTTAAGTGATTCATGTCCACATGTTTTTTTGGTGTGATCATGTTCTAACAGTTGCTTATACATTAGAGCCTATCAGAATCTACTCGGTTAATCTTCCTCAGTCCTCCCCCGGTGAATGAGGCCCTTATTCGTGAAAGCATGAGGTAACAAAAAATGATTGATCATCTTTCATTATATGTGTTTTCATAAGAATCTCATTGCATATATTGTTTCCATATATATCTTTTCGTAGCAGTTCATTCTTCGGTGTTGAGCTAATTCGAACCAATGAATCGTGCCGGAAGTACTCAGAAGCTTGTATAGAACTCGGCAAGGACATGAGTATAAAAGTTATTGACCTGTGGAGTGCCATTCAGAAAAGAGAAGATTGGTTGACAGCATGTTTTACGTAAGTTCTCGGTTTCTTGGACACGCACACACACAATGATTTTTTTTCTCTCGTCTTGAGAATACCGGGTATCGTGTGGAATAAACGTCCACTTTACATTCGCAGGGACGGAATCCATTTATCTGCAGAAGGGAGTAAAATAGTAGCAGAGGAGGTAATGAAGGTGTTGAAAGAAGCAGAATGGACACCATCTTTATACTGGAAATCAATGCCTACAGAGTTTGCAAAGGACTCGATTTACGGCATTGTTGCTTCTGATGGGAAAACTATGAAGAAGCATATTAGTCGCCTTTAGGATTTCTACTGTGAAGTCGTCTCCCTCCATTCTGCGTAGATTCTTTTAACATCGTAAAACACTCGCGTGTTTGTGTGTGTTGAATAATAACACTGAAAAACGTGAGTGTTTTCCCATGGAGATGACTCCACAGCAGAATTTCACCTGTTTCCCGTACAATATAGAGTATAGGCACCCTATGATTCTGTTGTAGACAACATGGGTGTAACTAGGAGCGGACCCACATGGGCAAGGGTGGGTCCATGGACCCACCCAAATTTCGGTATGAATTTACTAATATATCCCTTTAATAATATTTAAAATTATGTATGTATAAACCGTAAGGTCATTGGTTCGGTTTGATAAGCTCGAGATAGAATAGGCTCGACTTGAGTCTCGCCAACTAAATGAGCACATTTCAAGTATTTATGTGCTCAAAATTATGAATAAAGTGGCGTCATATGTATTAGATTTTATGTTTTTATTGCTCAGTTTAGATGTTGTATTCAAGAATTGTTATTTTCTTTTCTAGCATGTTAGCGTAAAACACATTTTTTAAACTCAGAAAAAGCTCGAATCCAAATCATATTCGAAGGTGCTTGTGATCGAGTTTAAATTCGATAGTCGTGTTGAATTTGTGCTCAGTCTCGAGTTCGTAAATTTTCTCTAATTTTCACCGTGGACTGAGGCGTCATGAGTTGTGTGTGTATACTGGTCCACATGAGTTGTGTGTATATTTCTTTTACGAGAGGGGATGATGGGGGAGTGGGGTTCCAAGAAACTACAAATTTATCTTATTTTTTCTTACAAAAAGCTTTTGAAAGAAATTTAACATGTAATAACATATAACATTACTATTTAAAGACCTCAACTCTAATCATTTGAACTAGACCTCATCGAAGTAATTTCAATAATAAATATTTCGATTATTAAATGATTGGTTGTATGTTCGAAGACTACATGGAGAGATTTGATTCATTCGAGCTAAGACGACTGTGCTTTTCAAGAGCCAAAGAATGTGACCTACTACGCAGCCTAAGCAGTGGCGGAACCAAAAAAATTTTTCGGGGGATATTGGTATATAAACTGCAAAACAAAAAAAAAAATCCATGTAGTTTTTGATATATATTTGCAAAATAAAAAAATATTTCGAGAATCGCAAAGTTTAAAAATGATAGCAGGATTTGAACCTACAACCTTCAAAATTGCGGGGTAACTGTAAAGCTAAAATACAATCTACGAAAAATTCCGGGGTAACTGCAAAGCTAAAATACAACTACAAAATTCCGGGGAATGATAGCAGGATTTAAACCTACGACCTACAAAATTCAGGGTAGCTCTGCAAAAATTAAAATACAACATACAAAATACCGGGGTAATTGCGAAGCCTACAACCAACAATTAAGAAGGCTCGGGGTGGTCAAGCCACTAGGATAGATAGTATTTTAGTCAAACCACTAAAGAAGGCTCGGGGCGGTCTTGGTAAATTATTTTATTTTCCAAAATTTGTGGTGGTTTTGAGACAACAGCATCTAGAGAGTAGGTCCGCCCCTGAGCCTAAGGACATAAGGTGGGGCATTGATTCAAAATTTGAGTACATTGCAAATTTAACATACACAGTTGCTCCTCAATCTCGAAAAATCTCTACTTAAACTTGCTTGACTGATACAAAACTTTCATGGCCTGTTACAAGTTGTAATCTCTGTATCCCCGGCACAGAAATACGATAACCGTGTTCAGGTTCATCCAGTTGGCCTTTGAATAAATCATAACAAACCAATTCCGAATCTACCAACAGAAGAAGTTTATCTTTTTTCCAAAAAGACAATGGCGATCTAAATCTTGGTAAAGACGACCTTATTGAATATCGTTTAGTCCAAGAATCACTATCACCGTATTCTTTCATCACCCATACCTCGAGTTCTTGTACATCACTACTAGTACTAGCAGCATGATTGTTTGGACAATTCACCAAGGCAATAGAGGATTTGTCAATGGTACAAAGAAAGGGAAGCTTGGCATCGTGGTGTCTCCAACCACGAGGAAACTGGATCTCTCGAAATAACTCATTACTCACGTCGAAAGCAAGTATCCGATACCGATAGTAATAACCATTATACGGCTCATCAATTTTCGAGTGCATACACCAATGGATGGATCCATGGGAGAAGACAGACTCAGGTGAAAGTGAATGTACATTATAAGGTGAGGAGACAAATGCAGACATGTCACCCAATATTTTCCAAGAATTTGTGCTTAAATGGTATACTAACCCTATGTATCGGAAAATACTATCTCCCTCAAAAGCCAATGCTATTACAACCACTTTATACTCATTATCGGAATCATCATACCCACAACCAATCTTGCCTTGTTGGTGGAATTTAAACCTTCCAAGATCAAGATCAAGATCAAAACTGGGGATTGGGAGTTTTCTTGTTTCTCTAAGAGCAGGATTCACTAGAAATATATCATCCCAATTCATACCATTGATGCAAACTATGCCATTGACATGATTCACAATCCTCATCATAAAAGAATGATTACCTGATATCTCAAATTCATTACTTGATGATATTGGAGCCCAAGCAGAATTAATGGCGAGGGACTGGTAATCACCATGCCAACAAGTCATAGAAATCGTGTTGTCCTTGGAAATAACATCGCTCACTAACGTACTCTTTAAGGCGACTACTACTTGATCATCATCATCATCCACGGCCATGGCGGCAGCACGCCGGAGAGCAAGATAGGTGTCCTTGAAAAGAGGAGTGTTTATCAGCGAACACCACTCTTTACAGACGCATCTGAATCGGAGCAAAGATCGCACCGGACATCTCAATAAGATCTGAAAAATTACATTTTCGACCAGATTCATCGTCGTCGAGGGAGTATTTTCTTCTTGTGATGGGAATTCCATGGCGGATATATTTTTCAGAATGTGCGGCTGCAGCTAGCGTTTAGGGTTTATGTATAAAACGAGCCGAGCTGAATCATCAATATATATATCTATAAGGGGAAATTGTTTGTATGGCAATACTTTCTTAAAATATTCTTGTCTCCATAGTACTCCCTTCCCCAATGGGGAGTCTTTTAAGAAAATGCAAAAGAGGACATTAAATGGAAAGGACAGATATACCCTTCCTTTCAACCTTCACTGTTCTTCTTCTTCCCCAGGACAATTCTTCCTTCCTTTTCATTTGACAAAACCGCAGAAATCATCACAAAAAAAAAAAAACGCAGAAGAATATGCAGAACCAAGACCCCCTCTCCTCCTCTTTCATAGCCATATCCTAGATGAAACCTGAATTGAAGCCACATCGTTATTCCATTCAAACCCCCTCCAAACACAGCCATCTTCAACATCCACTGGTTAGTGGTTACCCTTAATATTCATCCATAATATTCATCCACACATCGCCGTCTTCGCCCCTGTACTACCACCAAATCTCAAACATAGCCCAAATCGAAAACCAGAATCGGCAATCCCTTCCATTTTTTTTTTATTTTTATTTTCCAGATTTTAGGATATTAAAATTTCCAGATTTTTAAACTAAAGAAGATTGAGATATTAAACAGCCCAAATCGAAAACCAGAATCAGCACCACCGTCAACCTATTTCCAGAAAGAAAAAAATTTCTTTCAATTTTTTCATACTTTACTTGAACTTTTTTTTTAAGGGACTTATTTATTTATTTTTTTTAAAGCCGGGATGAGATAGACTTTCCTCACTTAACGTAATGACCAAAGTCGTGGGTTAATGGTGAAAACAAAAATTAAAAATTGTTTAGTAACTGCGTGGAGTGAATCGATTACTTTTAATGATATATATATATATATATATATATATATATATTTTTTTGAAAAGATATTTTCACTTTTTAATGATATGTTAATATTTAAAAGTTACGAATATCAAATATAATTTTTACTTAAGTATATTACAATGTTGATATAAAAAAACGACATATCACTTTTAATAAAAGAATACCACGTGAAAGAGACTGGAATTTGTTTATTGGGTCAAGAAAATGTTGTTTAATGAGTTTGGAAAGATTAATGATAGACAAAACATGATTTATATATATACTGTCTAATGAAAAACTAATAAAGAATTATATTTTCGAGATTAATCGAACATTTCTCCATTTTATTATTTAAAAAGAATTGAAAATTCCAACCCTTTATGAGTGGTAAATAGGGTAATTTTTCCCAAATCACTCCATTTCAAGATTGTAGACACACGCGGATGGATGATTATGACTACACACTTGAATTTGAGTTGAAACTGTATGGTCCAGATTCATTCACGTGTGTTACTACTCATATGCACTCACCATATAAGAACTTCCCTGGTAAAAAAGGGTAAAAGGGTTATTGTTATGTTGTGTAGGAATTTTAAATTATTTAAACTTCAACAATATCATGAAGTATATAACAATGGTCTACTAGCATAAAAGTGATATAAATATCATATAATAAAGGGTAGGGTTAAGGAGTAAAGGGTTAAGCAGGGTAAGGTAGGGTTAATGAGTAAAGGATGGGATGAGAGGGTAGGGTTAAGGAGTAAATGGTTTGGTTGTTATGTAATATTGTTATTTAATGAAATAAAAATTAAATACACTTTAGTATTACATTAATTAAACATCGATTATACTTTGATCAAAGTAGATTGTAGTGTTATGTTGTCATATAAATGATATAAATATTGTAGACAGAGTAAACATGAGTTAAGGGGTTCCGGATGGTAAATAAGGGTTAAAATAGTAAATGACTTATTTTAATGTTATAATAGTGTTGATGTAGTGCTTTAAACTCAATCGTGTTGTACCGAATCTAACCGGGTCATATCATTTCCACTACGTTTTTATATTTATACATATAATAAATTGTTTTTCTGTTATTATATATTTGTTAGTCAAATGAACCAATTATGATATTTTATACTTCTTCATTCCATAATATAAGCTCTATTTCTCACGGTTTATGAATTCTCACAAATGAGTTACTTTATAATATTTTAAGGCAAAAAATTGTATTGTTTTCTAGGACTGACTAAAAATATTGCATTGTTTAGTGTAAAAGTGAAAAAATGCATTTAATATTGTATTGGAATGTGAGAATGCCTTATATTGCGGGACAACGCCAAAAAGCTAAAAGACTTTATATGTGATATCTCACATTGGAAGTGGGGTAAGCGTATCATCACCATATAAATTTGAGACATAAATGTCTTGTCACTCTCCGGGTTAATTCTTTTAGATCAGCGAAACGACGGTCTAGCTTGATTGACCGGACATTTATGACTTCATTTAATCTGCACTCGCACTCTGCGGCTTCTGAGAATAGTGTCGAGCCGGAGCCGATTATAAAACGAATCACTTCTGAGCCACCTTCTGAGACGGACCTACGTGTCACATGCCACCTCAGATCCTCTGATAGGGACGAAACTGGGACTCTTGGCGGCCGGGGATAACTTTCTAATTAATACATTTTTCAAAGATTTTTGTGTAAGTAGTACTCCTCATTGTGGAGTAATTTACACAAACAAACTGAAATGTTTTAACGTCATTCCATTTTTAAAGTACTTGCCCAACATGTTTTATTTTTATTTTTTTTTAATTGTATGTTTTAACCTTTCTTGTATAAAAAAATGGCTATAAAAATCTAATAAACTCAATCCAGATGAAATTATTATGCTCTTAAAACATAACTGAAATGTAATGACTATAAAGTTTTTTTTTTTTTTTTTTTAAAAGCAAAATCCGTCAAACTGGCGTTCAAAACGTGTTGGAGAAAATGTGGAATTGAATTAAAAATGATTTTATAATCATTTTATTCAGTGACTTTGTAAGCGTATTTCGGATATATTCTTGTATAGAATATATGTAATGTTTTATTAATTAAAAACTACGTGAGTCGTAGATGAATTCAGATTTGGAATCATTCAATTCGGATAACGAGTGAATGAGAAATTAACGCTTAAAAGTCGGTTTGTTGGACAATTGATGATATGTCGTATATCGCTATTGAGAACTAAGTGTGTGTTATGAAAAGGAAAAATGGGAAGAAACTTTTCTCCCACATTGGTTGGAAGAAGGAAAAGAAGCAATATTTATATGATATTGTTTTAGTGTAGTTGGAATAAGAAACTAACATTATACACCGCTTTCTACGCTGGCGCAAGAGGGTGCAAATCCAATCCGGATTCACCGCTTGGGCTTGTGCATGCCAGCGTGTCCTGCGTTACCGCAATGCGAAATTCGATTTGAAGGTTCACGATCGAGTTCGGTTTTGCAATCGTTAATTTATTTTTCACCACATCTGAGAGTGAGTGAGGCGTTTCATGTTCTACTTTAAGTCGTGATTAAAGCCGAGGCTTTTAGCTTTCCAAGTTTCAACATAATGGGAAGAAAAACACACCGATTCACAACACCGAGAAAATAGCATACATATCACTCTTTTGCATAAGTCTGTTTCAGCATCAAGTGAAGAGAAATCTACGAAGCCTTTGCTCGAGTTCGCGGTGTTCGAATCTGTAGTACCACTATTCTCGAAAGGTAATCTGAGAATTCACGAGAGACAATTGCGTAGACCGTACATACCGAACAAATTTGTCTTAAGGAAAGAGTTAAATCTCGGCTCGGATCGTAGCATATCCTTTTATCATTGTTATTGTATTTTCTTTCTATATTTTGTTGTATCTGTTTCGTCATCAAAATTAATAAAATTGTTGTTTAATTCGGTTTGATTATTTTAATTATACACGGGTGATAACAAAACGTTACCCGGAGGCAAGGAGCCCCAAGATGTACGGATAGATAAAGTTATAAAATACTACATCCGTCCCATAAAATTACTACATCAGTAGTAAAGTTATAAAATACTACATCCGTCTCATAAAAATTGTCCATTTTTATGATAAACGCAGATTAAGAAACTCAATTAATTGTTATATTTTAATACTATATTGACATATTTACCATTCACATCATAAGAAATGAGTTTTGAGATGTAAAATGAATGCAACAAATAAAGGTGTGAGTTTGGAAAAAAAAAACATTAAATGATGAATTGATATTATATAGTGACACCTTTTATAAAACAATTTTTTTCTAAAATATGGACATTTTTATGGACGAAGGTAGTATGTAACATTATTCATTAACAAAACAGAAATAAAAATAAATTATTTTCATATTACATCCGCCCCATAAAAAGTGTGGCTCCATATTTTAGAAAATTTTGTCTCATAAAAAGTGTTATTTTATAATATCAATGCATCATTTAATTTTTTTTTTTTCAAAGTTACCCTTAGTCCAACATTTATTTATGGTATTAATTTCATATTCCAAAACAAGTATTTATTACGAAGTGAATGGTAAATATGTCAATATAGTACTAAAATGATACGCCCGACCCGTAAAAAAACCCGCGGATCCACAATTGGGACCGTCCGACGACCTAAACAGTGGATAGGGTCCCCGGCCTTTGGAGTCCGCATCAGCATAAGCAGGACAATCGGTCTGGGAATAATCAGATCTATCTAAAGCCTTCAGTCCGCCTCATACGGCACGAAGCAAAGCTAGAAGTCGATCATGTCGCCGCCGGATCATGAGTCCGATATCACGGATCGAGCCCGCTAGTCAATACAAGTAGGATTCAACATGACAAAGTACAAGGCAAGCACATGGGAGCAGTCAAAGTGTCGGGCCTGTCCCATATGAAGCCGCTGTAACAGCTGTCTAGCTTAAGTAATATCACATCATACTTAATTATGTCTTGTCATGCTTAGCTTAATTGTCATCACCAATCCGCCTATAAATGGGGGGCTCATTGTAAATCATAAGGCATCAAATATAATACAAAGAAGCCGACTCTGTCAATTCATCAAACACCGTGTCCGTTAGTTTTATCTTCAAACAACCTTCATATTGTTTTTAGACGTCATCGTGCACCACCGGCAAAATCAGACATAAATAGCCAGATATTCATCATAAAAGGTCTGTAAATACCACCGTGATAAGTCCGACATTATCATAAACTATAACATGTTAATTGAGTTTCTTAATTTATATTTATCATACAAAGTGGATAATTTTTATATGACGGATATAGTATCTTATAACTTTACAATCATTATATTTTAGTTAAGTTTTAAGGACATAATAATTTCATCTGGATTGAGTTTATTAGATTTTTATAGCCATAATTCTTTTTTTTACAGGAAATGTTAAAACATACAGTAAAAAAATAAAAAATAAAACATGTTGGGAAAGTAATACTTTAAAAATGGAATGGACGGACAATTCTATAGAATGAGTGCAAAAAACAAATGTACGGCTGAGATGTTTCATGTACACGTGTCATGCCAATATAATTGTACCGGATGGATCGGAAAATTTAGGTAGGTAGAAGTCACTGTGGACTCGATCAGTCGATGTGTCTTGTAGTGTGTATATAAAAACAAAACTGTTTTGTTTTATCATCGCGTAGCGTATGGCCCGACTGGTCAGGTGTAATAGAGACTCCCTACAACAGAATTACCCGGATGGATCACCTTACATAATGTACTGTAGGGAATCCAATCCCCAAAAATACGGGAAATTCTATCCCGGGGATCCCTCACACGCATGACGCACATCCAACAGGCGGTGCGCGTGCGAGAAGTCATGCATGGATAAATTTCTAAAAAATACCCCTTTTTTTAAACGCTTATCTTTTCTAATTCACTCTCCAATACAGGAAGTTATTTTATGGTTCTGATTGTTTCACTCGTCACTTCACCTCAAAATATCTCACCAGACAATAACTTCCCCTCCAACACCCCTCTGCTACAGTCCGACAAAGAAGCTCCACTCTGTCTCCCCCGCATCTCTTTGTCGGCATTTTCCACAATGAATAAGACAAAAGCTTGAAACAAATGCTGCTGCAAATTTTGCCTTTTAAATCCTGCGCCATTTTCCTCTCCCCCAACGTATTTTTCTGCTGCGTTTTTTTTTTCAGTCATGAAACAGTTCAACGGCAGGCGGATCCAGAAATATTATTCAGCAGGGTCCGTAACTTTTTCTCAGAGTAAATTTTATTTTTTACGGGGTCCGAAATATTTTCTACACATAAAATGTAGAGTTTTCTTATATTTAACGGGATTCACGGACCCCCTTTAACAAAGCGTAGATCCGCCTATGAGCAGGTGGGTTGGTTCCGACAGCGGTCAGGTGTTGGGTTTTGACGGCATGGGTGGGTGGTAAACATAATTAGGATTCTGTGATTTGGGTTTTAGGATTCTTCGATTGCAATTAGAAATTTGTGTTCTTTAATTTAGGGCTAGGGTTGTTCAATTGCAATTAGGGTTTAAATTTTTCAATTTAGGGCCAGAGTTGTTCAATTGCAATTAGGATTTAGATTCTTCAATTTAAGGCTAGGGGTAGTTCAATTGCAATTAGGGTTTGAATTTTTTAATTTACCCTCTTAAACTATCTCTAACGCAATCTTTTCACCCCTAAACTATAATTTGCTTAAATTACAAATTTACCTATGTATTTTGATCAATTTAATCCTCAAACTTTTAATTGATCAATTCCACCTTTTTTATTCATTGATCAATTTTTGCTTGATTTGCTTTCATTATTATCAATTTTAAACCATTTAACAAAGGGTAAATTAAACTGTCATTTACACGTCATCTTCCTTGTTATTTCTTTCTTTCTCTGCCCCCACACCCTCTAACCCAATCCGGACTTGGATCAGATAAGGTCGGTTAAGGAGTTATAAGGCGGTTAAATCACCCTTACATGGTTTGACAGGTTTAGCTCCTATTTACTTCAACATGGTTTTTACTGCAGTCTGTCCGATCCTTCCTTGTTTGTCTTTCATTCTGCAACTGATTCTATGTTCCTACTCCTTTATGTGGATGATATGCTTGTTACAGGTTCTAACCCTGATATGATATGCTCATTCATTGATCTTCTACATACAGAATTTGCAATGAAGGATTTAGGTACCCTTCACCATTTTCTTGGAGTAGAAATTTCTTTTGCAGGTACCTCCATGCACCTGTCACAGACTCACTATGCCCTTACAATATTGAAAGGGCCCGGATGGTGGATTGCAAGCTGTGGCCACTCCCCTGGAACTCAGACCTGCCCCTGATGCAGGTTCTCCTACACTGGATGATCCTACGCCATACTGAGGCAGTTAATTGGGGCCATGCGAGTACCTCACATTCAATAGACCGGATATTTCCTATCTTTCATCAACTATGCATCTCAATTTCTTCAAGCCCCACTCATGCTCACTTCAAGTCGGCTCAAAGACTCTTAAGATATGTCAAAGGACCCTAGCACTTGGTCTCCGGGTTCACCAAAACTCAAGCCTCGATCTAAAAGCTTATTCGGATCTGAGATTGGGCGGTGCCCTCTACTGCAGACGATCCACAACCGGTTACTGCACCTTCTTAGGCACCAATATTATCTCCTGGTGTGCCAAGAAGCAACCAACTATATCCAGATCAAGTACTGAAGCTGAATATCGGGCCATTGCTCACACTGCTGCTGAACTCACTTGGTTACAGTTCCTGGCAAAAGACTTACACCTTCCACTGCATTCTCCACCAACTTTATACTGTGATAATCTCAGTGCCCTATACATGACAGTCAACCCCGTTTTTCACTCTAGGTCCAAACATATTGAGTTAGATTACCACTATGTACGTGAAAGAGTAGCTCAAGGCAGGCTAGTCACCAAGCATGTTCCATCTCACCTTCAAGTGGCAGATATCTTCACAAAATCAGTCACCAGATATGTCCTCCATGACTTTCTCTCCAAACTATGCCTTCACCCCAAGCATAGTTTGAGGGAGGATATTAAAGATAAGGCTCAGCTCAGTCTTGAAGGAGAAGGAGAGATAAGGTCGGTTAAGGAGTTATAAGGCGGTTAAATTCAAACAAATGGACATGTGGAAGTGATAATGCCTGTTAAGAGTTATTAATTCATGTTATAGTAGTATTTATCTGAATATGTTTGAAATATTGATAGATAAAGGCCTTCAGATAAACGAGCCTGTTTGAGTTTAAGTTCTAAAGATAAACTTGTTTAAATTGTGAGTTTATCTTATAGTTTTTGATGTATATATACTGGACTCTTTGAATAAAATCAATCAAGCTTTCTTGGCCAGTTTACTGTGTTCAGGTTCTCAATTTCTCATAGGATCCTCTCATGTAAAGTTAAGGGTCAAGTGTTCACATCTTTGTTCTATGTGCAAGGATTCCACGTAGGATCCACATGACTCTTAAGTTATATGAGAGGATCCAAATCCAGCCCAACCCCCTTCCACGATGAAAGTAGCAACTAATCATTTTTTTTTTGGTTGCAAAAGCTGATATGCAAAAGAATGAGTTCCATAGAGACAAATATAACAAAAATTAGAGTCCATGAAATGGTGATCGAAGAACTTAATTATGGGGTCTTTGCTTCATATTTAGGAATGTGCTGTAAAGAGATAGTTAGACTTTGAATCATAGGCTTAAAAATGTTTGGGATATACAACAACCGTGCGATAGTGCATGTAAAATGAATGATTACTGTGTTTGGTTGAGAAATCTCCATGTGGGCTGCGTGCGACAAATTGGAGAGGATGATCGATGATGACATTGATGAAATAGAAAAATATGATGAGGTGACTTTGTTGATGAAAAAAAAGTGTGAAATAGTTGGAGGTGAGGAACAGATGATGGTGGAACAAGATTTTTTATTTTGCAGGGATGTTGTGGTGTTGGGTGAGGGCGGCGGCAATGTGTCAAGGAAGGGATGAAGGGAGGAAGATGAAACGTAAATGACAGTATTACCCTTTCTGCAGATCCGCTTGGGGTGCTTTTGATCTGCTGATTCAGCTACTTTTTTGTTTCTTTTCCATGGTTGCCGGATGCCCGGATCTTCCTCTTCCTTTGGTTTCCTGTTGTTTGGTGACCGCCGATTGGAGCTCCGGTAGTGGTTGGAAGTGGAAATAGCTGGGCTTGCAGATCATCAAAATTTATGCGCTATTTTGGTCCCAGTGGGTCTTACTTCTTCCGTTTTTGGGAGCAGATCGGAGATTTTGTTCCTCGCCATCTGGAGGCTAAGCCCTAGCCTTTCTCTGCAAGCTCGGCTTGTTTGCGGTGGTGGTGGCTTGATCTGCGGGCCGTCTTGTTTGGTTCGGGAGCGGATCCTCGGTTTTACGCTGGTGTCGCCGGCGGTTACGTTGCTGCGTCCGTTTTGCCTGCGTCGTCTTCCATTAGCTATTTCTTGGTTGGAAAGGAAGGCTATTCTTACGGGCTCTTTTCGATCCGGTGGTGGCTTGTGGCGGCGCGTGGGTGGTGTAGTATCTTTCCGGTGGTGGTCCCTTGGAAGGAGTATTTTGTTGTAAATAGTGTTTTAGACAGTCTTGCTTTGGTTTTACTGTTTGTGTAGTCTGTTTATGTTGTCAATCGATGGATGGACCCGGGGAAACCATGTCTGTTGGCCAGCATATCGGAATTTTTCCGAAGATTTTTTCTCTTCTGGCTCAGCACTCCCTGGCTTTCCTATCTATTTGTTGACGTTGTTATTGTTGTCTTTTGTTGTTGTTCCGGCCCGGTGCCGGGTTTTCAGTACCGGGTTGGTCTGGTTGTTGTAAGTATTGGGTAGTGCCGGTTCCTGTTTAGTCCCGGGTTTTCTCCGGGTTAGTAATAAAAGCTTTCGTCCTTTGTGCAAAAAAAAAAGTAGTTTAAGGTTGTAAATTAATTAAAATACATAGTTTAAGGTTGAAATTTAAGTAAATAATATTTTTGGGGGTGTAACTTTTTCATAAAGGATAGTTTAAGGGGGTAAAATGCATTTATCCCTATTTAATACTACATGATTGAGTTCGAGTTTGAATGCTTAATAAATGAAACTAATTTTAAGTTTGAATTATGTTTGTTGGTTTATTGCTCGAGCTTGAGCCTAGTACAAACGAGTTCACCTACTTCCTTTCAACGTATGCGATTTTCTTCAACCCCGTTTTCTAATGTGATATAACAAATGAGGTGAATGTTTATTGAGATGGATAATAAGAAGATTGATATCAATAGAGACGGATGAAATTACACTAACGTTAGAAATTTACGGTCAACATTTTGAATATATATATATACACACACATTCACGAATCCAAACGAAAGTTTACGAACTCGCTCATTTTTGTTCGTTTATTAAATGAGCACACAATATGTTTGTGTTTGATTCGTTAAACTTAACAAACAAACACGAGTATTCAAGTTTACGAGAGGCTGCATTACCCTTTTTTTTTTTTTTTGTGCGGCGCTCAGAAGTCAATTTTTTTTTCCCCCTTTTTCTTTTTGGTGAAAACGAAGTCAATCTATGAAATCGAACTTAAATACCTCAATTTAAAAAGCAATTATGTAACTACGACACACTTAATCTTTTACAACTGAATTAGCCCATCGGCCCATTAATTGGAGGTGCTAATCAATTTTCTCTTGCAAACGTGAAACGTTTGAAGATGTTTTGTGTCATTTTTTCCCATAAAATAGTGAAGGGGAGAGAGGAGAGAGGAGAGAGGAGAGAGGAGGGTTTGATTGTACTTTGCTTTTTTATGTATTTGATTTTATTTTTAATTTTTAACGAGCTAAACTCGAGCCGAAAGACAAAATACACGTGTAGAAGCGCCGTCCTTGTGATATTTGAGTACCTGCCCAAAATAAATTTAAGCGCTTTTTACCGCTTGAAAAATATGACATAACAACTATTTTTGGCATACTAGAATGATGAAATGCGGTGTATAAAATGTAACGTAATTTGATTAGACTTTTTTAACTTAATTCTATGATGAATTTGGGCATATAAATCGTATTTTAGATTAAGTAAAAACAAAACTATACCTAAAATACACTACTAGAACGTGAAAAATGGGCCCTTGAATTACAAAGTTTGACGGTGGGGGCTGCGCAAGTGGCTGCTTTGTTGGCGCCCCTGCGGACGGGCTGCGTGTAGCAAGTTAAACTAAAACAAATTTTCTATATAAATGAGCCGAGTTTGAAAATATTTTTTGTTTGTTTATTAAGCAAATGATCGACAACAATCTTGTGATTTTAACGAACCAAGTTTAAACATAATTTTTTATTCGTTTATTAAACTCGCTACCACAAACAAACACGCTACCTAAACGAAAACAAACTTAAACAATAGATACTTGTAACGTCCCGTTCCCGGATACCGAGTACTTATCCGTAAAAGAAACGTTCGGCACGTATAATATTAAATAAATTCAATATTATACGTAAGCCTCTACTACGTCGTATCGAGTTTAGCAAACGGAAGCTAAAAAGACTCGGCAAGCATAATAAATGCTACTAAGAAAAGATACAAACCAACTAAAAGGTAGGTTATCCTTACAACAACGAAAAGAAACTTACAACGTACGAGTCTAAAAGAAAGGTACAACACTTGTCTTACAAACTTGAAATAAAGTACAACATAATCTAATACAACATTTAATAGAAAGGTAAAGGGAAAGCATCATCATGACATCAACGTCATCAAATCATCATCGAACTCCTCAACGAGCTCAAGGCTAACCTATTCGTCTTATCACCCCAAAAGCACACAAAACAACATATGCAATTGAGGTAAGTATAAAGTACTTAGCAAGAGAAAGAAGCTAATGTATAATTATGTCTTACAACGAAAGGTTCATTAGTTATTATTAAATTATCTTTATGAGACCGACTCAATTATAGGGTTCACTTCATACTCATCAACATGTCGTGACTAACTGTTTCTAGCTTAGATTATCTATGTTCTATCATCATTCAAGGGCACTATGCATAGTTTCACTCACAACGAAGTATTTAGGTGCAACATATTGGTGGATCACACCAATAACCATGGGGGAAAGCCCGATAGTGTACACGCCTGCTTTGGATATACATAAACCCGAATCCGGATCCGATCCATAGTTGGATCGTCGATCTCGATTCTCAAGACCGACCGAGATGCTCGATCATGCACAGCGGAAGCTACGAATAAATTCGCATGCGATAATACCACGATTCGATTCGCATGATTAATTAATAACTACAAGAAAATTAGTAGATTTACCCAAACCGGAGAGAGATGAAAAATAATCGACCAAGGGAGAAGCCGCAGTCTTCCGGATTGTATCTCTTAGTGACGACTGGTGGACGTCGATCCTCGTCGTAGAACCTCCTCGAATATGCACTCTTAATAACTAAGGCAAGATAATAATTTTTCTTCCTTTTTATTTGATGTGTGTGGCGCCAATTACTAAGTGTATTGTGTTAGGAGGAACTCTCTTTATATAGGAAAATAACTAGTCAAGAGAGTTATTCTTTTCACACCACAATTACCTATTCACATAAGGAAAAGATATTTTTGCCACAAAATAAGAGATAATTCCCAAAAAAACCAATCTCTTAATTTTTTCCATTAATTATCCAATGAATAGATAATTAATTAATTACACACGTGACATAATCTAGAAATTTTTTTTTTCTAATTTATCACATAAAGTGGCGCCAATATAGACATTAAATTTAATAGAAAATGTCTTTTCTATTTTACATATTATTCACCAAATAAATAATATTCGCATATTCATTAAATAGACAAACTATTTAATTTATTATCGAGGTTCCATAAAACGAGAAAACAATCGCATGTTGGAGCCAACACCATAGACCTATAACCAGTAGCTACAATAAATTGAATAAAATATTCATCGAACAACATATTTCTACTCAACTTATTAATTCCGGAATTACGCCGCCATAAATCCGAAACTGAACTCGATCTATCGATTATAGATATAACTTATTCTCAAAACGTCGAGTCGAGTCGATAAGTGTCCATTGATATAACCATTACATATAAACTAACCCTCCATAGACTATCCGTAATGAAGCGGGATTATTTCCGTAAACCTTCTTCATTTCATCTTATCCTTATTTACCATTAACCCACTAGTGATCAATTAGTTCATAACCAATACGAACTCCGCGGATCGATCAGTTTCTAGGATCAACAAATAAGGGGATTGTATTTCTACTTACCGCAGGAAGGAATGGATTCCATTTATGTGAAACACACACTTCTCACTAATTCCAGAATAGTGCCAACATGAAAGTGATTCAGACCGCGCCTCTTAGTGATCCTTAACGAACTCATCAAACCCTATCCTGAAACCAGTCGGAATCCGTAATCACTTCAGGATTAAGGTTAATCCATATATGATCATATTGTGATTTAATAAGATTTCTCAATCACGGAATTATATGAGAAACGCAGATTAAATCGGTCCAGTCCTATATGACTCTCATCATATATAAATGCCCCACTTAGACAACCAACGTCGATGGTCCGGATAAGACGGTCACACCATAAAGTGTTATGGGCCCATTAATGTTGGTTTAATCCATAGTCCCCATACTTTGATTAAGTTCACCACGGACTAATAGTTCAAGTGTATCACCATAAACTTAATCCTCATGCGTGACACACACTAAGTTATATGGCTACATATGATACGACTTGGGGTTTTCAGTAGTGTATTACTTACAAGCACGATCGAAGCAAGTTATAAGATGAGAATAAATCTGTCATTTATTAATAAAAACAATTACATAAATTGTCTTTCGGGCGCTACTTCCAACACACGCTCGGCGGAGTCCTTCCGTACGTATGGTCTCGGACTTACGGGGTGGTGTTCCTCCGCATATGGTCTAAAGACTTATGAAGTTACCCACTTTATCTGAACGCCCACACATCGCGATATAGACTTGTGTCTTACCAAGAATGGATTGATGTTTAGTCTTTTAACTACACAAGTACGTTTGTCATTATGTCGTTAACTAACCACCTAAGTGTTTTCAAGTAAACTCCCTCACATATACTACTCTTTTTCCTAGATCACTGTGACACGGACAAGACCTAGCACATACACGACATTGATGAATACTAATTCATCAAAGCTTAAGCCATTCATACCTTCCGACGGTCCCGAACTTCAACTCTATGGAAGAGTACATCCGGGGCCGGAACTAAATGCATCAGAAGCTTAATCGACGCTTGTTCATGTTAATTTAATGTTATTAGGTCAATAAACAACATTTAAAACTAGACTCGGGGCTCCAAACTGACTAAACACAAAAAAAGACAAGTCCAGTGCGCCCGCATTGGCTTGATGGGCTTGCACCAAGCTAAACAGAGACTTCTCAGCCGCCGTGCGCGCTGCAGACTAGATTCTCAGTGCGCCAAGATCGATCTGGTGCGCCTGCACCATGCCTCTGAATGTAAGAACGGACATTCGACTCCTTGCGCGCGCCAAGATCGATTTGTGCGCCCACACCAATCGTAGAAACTCCCAAAACTCGGGCTTTATGCATCTAAACGATCTCCACTCGATTCCGAACATTTAACACCACTAGGCACATCAAAACAATAGAAAAGCCTCACTTTTACATAACTAAACATCACGTACTTCTCTAACACAAGTAGGCATGATTTCTAGCATTAAAACACCACAAATTATACCCAAAACATAATCTTAACAACATAAGACCTTAATTAAACATTAGGAAGAGTCTCTTACCTTTCAAGCAAGCAAAACCAAAGCAAAAACACAAGAAGATCTGCAGCACCTTCTAAGACATCAACTGGATACCTATTTGATCACAATTAACTTGGATTAATTGATAATCACAAGCCTATAAACTAAAAGAACTACGAATTCAACCCAAAACAACCACCAAACTTGATCAAAACTTGTTGTTTTCCAAAATTAGTGCAAAACCAACCTTTCTCAAAACTTCAACTCCCTTGAATCAAAACGAAGCCCTTCTTCCGCTGATTCTGAATCTTCAATCGGTTCTGAAATCCGTCAACTAACTTGTGAGAAATCAAAGAAAGTCTTTTTGCCCTTTTTGGTTTGCTCTCAACGTTGCCTGGAGTTTTTCTTTGAGCGTCTAAAAATCTAATTCTGATAACTCCCCATTAACTATGAGCTTTATTTCCTCAAAATAAACCTCCCTAGTTAATTACCTTTAAGTCCCCTTAATTACAATTAAATCCCCAAACTTCCTTAATTTTCCAATAAACCCTTTTTGTTTTTTCTTTTCCTTTTAATTTTAAATCATACTTAAAATCCAAAATATTAAATATAATATTCCATTTCCGTAAAAGGACACGTCTGCCCTTTTACGAAAGGTCGGGGGGTATTACGGCATTCGTAGCAGAAGCCCTATATGGTGCTCTATCCTTAAAATGAAGATAAAGAAAATAGAATTTACTCCAAATAGCTCCCACAAGACACCCCTAACCCTATTTATTTTTAGGGATATGAGCAGTCATCCCTACTATGTGACAGATTATTCACGTCCCTAAACATATTTAATTATTAAAAATTATAGGGATAGAGATATGGATGTTGCTGGAGTGAAATAATAAATATTTAATGTGTATGAATAGATTGTGAGGTAGAATATGTATAATTTAATATTATTTGAAATGTTATATGTATAAGAATAATGATAATGTTGTGTAGGTTTTGAATTGGTATGTTGTAAAATAGAGATATGTATTATTTATATTATTTTAAGGATAAAAATAATGCACCTGCTGTGAATGCCCTAACAATACTCGACTTGACACATGCCACGGCACGTTAACAACTCTAGTTATATCGTTCATCAATTTAGTCATTAATAATAATAATAAAACTACATTAATGATAAACAAAAAATAATGATTTTTTGCTATTATATAAATCAATGACTTTACTTACTTTCCTAATTTATATGTACGTATAAATCTGCAAAATAAATGGAGGGAATCCTGGTTACGAATTAGTAATTTGAAAAGCCCCGCTTAAATTTTTTTTTTTTTTCAATTTTTAAAACGCCCGCTCAATTTTTCATCAAATACCTCAAAATTTTTTTTTCCATCAAATATAAAAGGCTGAACTCCTCCATCTTCACAGAAACGCGAATTGTTCATCTTCTCTTGGAGCAGAGTAAACCATGGATGCTCAAAAAGCAATCACTGTGAAGCTTCTCGTCGATACCAATGCCAACAGAGTCCTCTTTGCAGAGGCTTCAAAAGATTTCGTCGATTTTCTCCTTTTTCTACTTTCTCTGCCGATCGGAACTGTGATCAAGCTTCTCGCCGGTAAATCCATGGATTGCTCAATCTGTAATCTGTACAACAGTTTCGCAGATCTGAAGGCAACTTACCTTGAACCCAATGTTGATAAGGCAATCTTACTGAATCCAAAGGCATCAATTGCTGTTGGTGAAGTTCCTTTGTTGATGGGTACTACTACTACTACTACTACCTCTCATGGAAGAGGGGCTGCTGCAGCTACAAATTTGAAGGTGTATTTGTGTAATTATTGCCGTGCTGGAGTGACGAACATGTACAATGGTTCTCATTGTCCTAAGTGTTACAAGACAAACACTATGATAATAGAAATCCCATACTATGTTGCTGCAGGCACCTGTGATTCTTCTTCTTCTTCTTCTTCTTCTTCGAAAGCTAGTTATGTTCAAGGGGTAGTTTCTTATATGATATCTGATGATTTATCTGTGACACCAATGTCGATGATATCGAGCATTTCGATGATGAACAGGTATAATGTTTCTAATCTTAGTGTACTTCAAGAGAAGGAAGTTGAAGTTGGTACTAAAGAGGCTTTAGAGCTTTTGAGGGCCTCTCTCCGGTCATCTACTGCTCTTACTGATGTTTTTCTTGGATCTGTTGTGAAAAGGACTGATCTTGCCCTTTATTTTGTTCTGAAATCCGGTGAAGCTAATTGGGGTAGTTGGTAATTTGGTTAATATATGTGTCTGTCCAATGTTGGTATTTTGCATTTTCTTAAGGAGAAGAAGCCATGGCTGTATTTAGGACCTTTAGAGTTAGAGCTCTATCTATGCTTTTAGCTTTAACATCTACTTTGTATGCCTTTTGGCTCAACATCTATTTTGTATGCCTTTTGGCTCATTCGGTTTATAAGAAAGTATGTATTTCTTAAAAAACAAGGACATAACCTTTTGATTTAGATCTTTAACTAATATTCAATGGTAAGAGCACTCATGATAGTGTCTCTTATGATTCTCTATTTTGAGCACTCAAACACCACTTTTCTAGTTTTACGTGAATCTCTATACAGGGTCAATCAGATCAAGATCTCAACTTACAGATTCTCTATCCAGAACATAATACACCAGAATCTCTATTTACAGATTCTCTATTAATTTTCTCAACTATTTTGATTAAATTGTTAATTAACTTTGCATACAATGCTCCTTATTTTCATTATATTCCCGGCAAATTGATTCATATCAGTCTCCAATAATGCATTAAATGACCAATCACCAGCATTATCCATTGTCATTTCTTACGTACTGTGTGACCAACACATCAATGACATAAACATAAAAATATTAGGAACTCGAAATTATCAATGCAGCTACTAGAAATGAATTACTAGCAGAGAAAACTAATGGAAATCCATGAATGAGCAACTGTTTCCATTCATATGTGATAAGTTACTTTATAAGGAGCTCCAATCAAGCTAATAAAACAGAAAGTTAAAGAAAGATCGGTTATTATCTACCCCTAACAAACTAACACCACCTCATCTAACTAATTTTGTAACTCCTGTTGCTGACATGGAAGCTTTGTTAACATGGCTACTTGCTTCAGCGAATTCAATCATCATTCTTAGCTATACAATTTAGCATCTGAATAAAAAAATGCATTATGCAGCCAACCTGATAAGATGCAAGTATATTTAATAGCTCAAGAAACACATCTGCAACAAGGAGTTATGCAATTTTGAAAGCCTAAACCATTTGGTGCAATTGATACTCAACAAGCAGAAAATACAAATGAAGATAGTATAAGCTTAATGTATGCAACTTAACGTTATATAAAAGGCTCCCCCCTTTATACTAGCTGCTACAACATAATCAACAGAAGCAGCATCAGTGCTCAAACATCATACAAAATAAAAATAAAAGTCTTCTAAGAAATGTTTTGGGTGTAATTTGAAAGGTGTAACAACAGGATTTGTGGCATCACCTTGTGTACTGAAACTATGCAATGAAGGGCAGGTTGAGATTCTTAACAATACAGAGATTTCACAATTTTCAGCTCATTTTGTTGGTAATACAAATCAACAACAGTTCTGTAATTATGCAACTTTTTTACCATATCGTGAAGATTTTCCCCTCCAAGTAAGCAAATAAGTGATTTTTTTTTTTCACATCGTTCTAATCTCATCGAGGTTTTGAAAATTTTATTTCATTTGGCTACAGAGAGCAGAGTGGATCAAGTATCTGGGAGTGTTTGCTAATACAAATCAAGTATGTTGAGGATGCAGGAGGGGAGAAGATCGATGATTCACTGCTCCAAGAAACAAATACCCAACAACAGACCAACAACACTTCAATGGGAGTAACCCGCACAATGATCAAGATCGCAGCCATCAAAATGGGACACAACTTCCTCTAAATTGAAAATACATAAAATAAAGTTATGGAAATACCTGAATTTTGTCTTCAAATGGAGAAAAGGATGAGAAAATGAGTAAAAATATGGCGGGAGACAGATGTGGATGGAGAGAGGTAGAAGAGACAGATCTGCAGTTTTGCTCAATTTTGCGGTGGATATAGAGTTTTGGGGTGTAAATCTGTTATATACAGATTCTGAGTACAGATGCTGCTGCGGGTTAATTTATATGGATCTGAAGTGTTTGGATCTGTAAAATACAGATTTAACATCATTTACAGACACTACTGCGAGTGCTCTAACGGTGATGACAGTGGCAAAACCGATTTGACACAACATAAGACACAACATAATTTCGTGAAGTTTTTGTATAATGTGTACCTACGTAGGTACACTGACGCAAGACGATCCAACCACACGAGCTAAGTCACGAGAATGAAATCGCGTGGACAGATCATGGCGCGCAGTGGTGTACCTATGTAGTACACACTACGCAAAAACTTCCCATAATTTCTCATATTTGATCTTGACATCAAATTAAGGTTGAGAGATTATGTTATGTTTTCTGTTATGTCAAATCGGTTATGCTTATCATTGCAAAGGTAAAACGATACCCTTTTGAATTGGTGATTACTCTTTTTTTTTTGTCACAATGGATTAATGAATAAAGGGTGATTTTTTTGTTGTTGGTGTCTTCACATGTATAGATACATGATGTGCCTTTATATGGACTATAGTTTTATATTCGAGGTTTAAACTGTGCAGATACACATGATAGTCACATAATATATCTGTAAAACCCTTAGTATGGGTGTTTTAGTATTTTCAAATTAGTTTTCCTTTTTTTTTTTTTAAGTTTTCTTTTTCTCCAAATCTTTAAAAACTAACATAGGGCTTCCAAAAGTCTATTTATAGGCTCCTGCATGTACCTCAAAATGCATAATTCGCCTTCAGGTTTGAAGCTTGGGCAGTTCAACTACCCGTCACCCGGGAAGCGCCCCAGTTGATGTCCAAGATGAGTTCTAGGCAATCTAGGACTGGCTGGCATGCTTAACCTAGGGTTCAGAAATCGATCGTAGTTCTTTTGGCTTTGGTTTCGGCTCGTCTTTAAGGTAAGGAGTTCTTCCGATCAAAAGGATCCCTTTTCGGTTTCAAGATTATGTTTTAATGTGTTTTTGTTATCGTTTTCCTGTTAGTATTGCACGAAATCGAACATAACTATGTGTTGCATATTTACCGGGTACTTGTTAGACCAGAAACTGATCTTGGAGCTAAATACTAGGTTGGCTTCCCGTCCCTCCAGCCGGGAAACCGCACGGATCGAGTCCCATGATTAGTTTCTGGGTGTCTAGGGTGCATAAAGTGTGTCTGGGGCTAAAGCCTGGGACCTTTAACCGACCCACCACTCGGGAAAGCGTCCGGGGTGAGTTCCACTTAGATTATGTGTGTCCTGTGTCCAAAGTCCGAAACCATGTCCGACTAAATCATGGGCGGTGTGCCGCCCTTCCTCGAAAACGCACGCATCGATCCTCGATCGAGTTCGGCGATCCAGGCCTCCAAAGAGAGTATCTGTGAAGTTGACTTTAAGTCCGAGCTGAATTTTAGTATCTGCTTTCATAGTAATAGTGGGGATAAAATGGTAGTTTGGTGTTGTTATGGTCTTTTATGTTCTCATGGGTAGACATGAACTTATGTGCCTTATGTGTTCCAACGTGCTTATGTGTTTTGCTCCATCATGCTTGGCAATGTCACGATTATTGAAATGTACCGAAAGGGTGCCATGAGTCCTTAATTCCCATGTCGGAGGTATGACTAACTTTTCTAATCCATGTTGTTCTCTCGAGACGGTGGACCCTAAGTCCCGTGGGCCCCTAATTCCAACGATTGGAGGTGTGTTAGTTGTATTAGCCGTGTTATACACCATGTCCCTTAATTAAGTGTCTTGGTGCCACGTAATGAATATAGCTATGAAAAGACAAGACATGTAACATGACAAGTTAAGAATGCGGCTATGTTAAGTAAGTAAGTACTTAATGTAACTAAACAAGTACGTGCAAGATACATTGAATATAGTTAACAGACATGTTTCCTATGCATGGTTTAAAGTTGGTTTCTAGTAGGTTTTCCCTTATATGCAAGTTATGCTTTAAAGTAAGTTCATTATGTGTCAAGAGATTCTTTTAAATGTGCTTTACGTATTCTTCTAGTTATACTTTCAATTGTTTGTAAATTGGATAGAGTAGATTCATGTTAAGCCTCTCCCGCTTATGACAACCATAAGTCTCCTTTTGATCTTCTTTCTCCTTACCGATCATCTAGTTAGTGGTCACTCCTTTATTTGAAATAAGAAGGTTGCAGGTACAAGCTGAGTTGACGACGAGCTTGGAGTCCTAGCTTAGGAGTGGAGCAATGAAGTCGTTTAAGTTTTAGGTTCCTTTTGTAGTTGTTCCTTCTTTTCCAATCAAATTAGTTGTAATGGATAATAGTATTTCGGGAAAATTACAAAATTGGTCCCATCACTTTAGGGTGGTATCAATTTTTATCCCATACGATTTGCTTATCGTTTATAGTCCCGTAACTTGAAAAAACACATCAAATTCAGGACAATTAAATTATCCGGCAGCTTTTTTAAATTTTCCGACCAATTTCCGTGTGTGACAATGCTTACTTGGCAAATTTTGCCATGTAGGACAAAAGAAAAGAAAAAAAAAGTAAATACACAACATTCAAGAAAAAATACCAATAAAAAAATCTAAAGAAAATTGCCTTATGTTTATAGAAGGGTACCTGAAACATGAGTAAATGCCCTTCACAATATGCAATGAGAAAGATAATCAGCAAAAGGAAAAATAATCCGACAAAAGTCAGAGAGATATTTTCTAAAAATCCATGACTATACAACTTATCAAAGTCTATGTATACCGAAAAGAGAAATTCTATGAAGCTACAATCAATTGTGGAAAATTGCGTTAGGTATTGTAGGTTTGGGGGAAGGGTTTCATGGAAATTTGGCAATGAAAATGGCGATAGATTTAGGAGGAAGAAGAAATGCGACATAGCTGTTTTATTTTTTTATTCTTCTTCTTTCCTTTTCTTCTGTCCTACATGGCAAAATTTGGCAAGTAAGCATTGCCTAGTAAGCAAACACATGGCGAAATGGTGGAAAATTTAAAAAGTCATCGGAAAATTTATTTTTCCTGAAATGATGTGTTTTTCAAGTTACGGGACTATAAACGATAAACAGAATCGTTTGGGCCAAAATCGATACCACCCTAAAGCTTATGGGACCAATTTTGTAATTTTTCTTTTAGTTATTTATGATTTAGTTTCAATTGATTGTATTCTCGGTTGAGTTGGTTGTATGGAAGACCGAGTTTATTTTTCCGAGTCTTTTGCTTGTGTTCTTCCGCGCGAATATTTTATTACTATGATATGGCGTATGGCGCATGTGCGATTTATGGTTTCTTACTCTAAAAGTTACGTGTCGAACGCGTTAGCTTCGGGAGATAAGGATTCTGATCTGATTCCATATTGACGTTACAATATCTATACGTAGCATCTTTGCAACCGAAGCACTTTCATATTACTATCTAAATTTCATTAGTCCAGGTATCTGACGCAATGGCCTCGATGATGAATTGGCATAGAGTGAAACTAACTCAGTCTTTCACAAGCTTACATGTTTCTTTTGCTCAAAACTCATGAACATCGTAATTTCCAGATATTGAAAATCCCTAATTTTAAACAACACAATTACGTATAAATTTTAATATATAAATATGGTGTTGAAAGTCATTATGGAGTGCGAATGAAAACTCGCCTAAATAAATCGACCTTTTGAACGGGACATGCCTTAATTTGGGAGAAATGTTGTGGCACAATAAAATGCTAAGACAACAAATTACCACAACAACATTTTTCACTATCGATTTTTGAGGCCGTTTGAATCAATAGATCTACATCGTAATCACCCACCCAAAATGCTGTTGTGCGTTTTTTCTCGCAGAATTTTTGTTGTGTGACTATCACTATTCTAATTTTTGGGCTGTAGGGCAGGTCTTATGGAGTAGAGAGTACAACAAAGCACCACAACAATCTTTTTTTTACTTTGAGCTTTTGAGGCCTATTTGAATCAATAGATCTCACATCATAATCAATAGCCCAAAAGTGTGTTGTGCACTTTATTGTGGTTATTTTGTTGTGGTAACATCAAAGTGTGAAGCAAAGTTAACGCCCCCCATTTCCAACTTTTCACTTGAGTTTTTATTTTAAAATTTGGACAGTTCTATTGACACCACAAAAGTATTAGGACAGCTTTATTGACACCATACAACTAGTAGAGGTACTAGTTGACATATCTACACAATTGGGCAATCGCCTTTGCCAAATTTGTCATAAGCAACCGGAAACAGAGTGGCACTCTAAATCGGTTTAGCAGCACCACAAATTCGGAAGAGATTTGATGAGCCTCCGAGTCCACACTCTCCTCCAGGTCTTTGAGGAGATCTTGAACATCAATGACGAAGATGAAAGAATTCAATGATTAATATTTTCTGGAACATTTGGAAAACGCGGAACACTTGTGTCTTTGGCAATAATATAAGGACATCCATGTTTCAAAGATCTTAAACCGGTGCGCGCATCATAGAAGCTGATGAATATTTTGCAGCCTTGGCGAACCGTTCAAACAACATGGACTCGGCACATTATTTAGTTAGAGAAGGACTCCACCAGATAGGAAATGTGGAATGAGGTCTTTCCCCGTCTCATGAAATTAATGCTTTTCTAAGCCATATAATAAGGGGAAATTCTAAGGTAGGGACTCCCTTGTAGGGAGTTCCCTACGTGGCATTATATGGACTACACAGTAAAGTTGCAGAATGAAAATCACAAGTGGCCCGGATGACGCCATTACTGCGCCTCTCTCCCTACAAGGGAGTCTCTACCATAAAACTTCCCATATAATAACATGATTTATATACACGGCAAATTTATTACCTGATAATAGGTACGATTGAGTAATCCATACGAGAAAGAAATTAGACTAGATTAAATCATAGTCACGATGAAAATGTAATATTACATTTTTTACGGATACGAAACTTACGTATGCACTCTTTTTTGTTTCTATTGGGACTCGAATCCGGAATTGTAACACCCCGTTCCGGGACACCGAATCCATATCCGGAAAGGAACGTTCGGCACATATAATATAAAATAAATCTCATATTATACGTAGCCTCTCTACTACGTCGTATCGAAGCAAGCAAAACGGAAGAAATGACTTCGGGTATATTTTTTTCAACAACCAACAATAGAAACGAACATCTAAAGATAGAAATGTATTCTATTACAACGAAATCCAAAAGAAAACTTATAACGCATTTAAACCTCAAAATAGAACTAATAAAAGAAATTACAAGATTTTCGTCAAAACCAAGGAATAATAATTAAGTCTAGAGTGTCAACGATAATGTATAAAAGTAAAGCTTCAACTACTGCGTCCTCAAACGTCGCCATCAAAATCCTTTCGTAATCCTGATCCACTTGTTCATCTTCTCATCTCTAAACACATAGAAAAACATGTTGTACCCAGTATGCTAATAAAATAAATATTCGTAAAAATAAAGAACAATTTTATTTCCAATTCAAAATATAAATATAATTACAATTGATGTAAAAATAACATATAAAAGGTCATGCAAAACTGAGACGAGTTGCACTCTGTCTTTAAGACAAATTTTCACCGGCTTGTACCCACGGTTGTTGCAATTGTCTCCCAGGATAACTCAGTTACCTGTTCAGATGGAGAGGTACTTCAACTCTGAACTGCAACGAACTCTAACAGTGCCCAAAAAACTCTTCAACTATGTATGCACAAGAAAAGTTTATGCAATGGAATGATGATATGCTTTATGTGATTTTCGTGTGTCACTTGTATTTCATTTGTATGTTTTCCATCTTGTGAAGGCTTGTTTATATAGAGGCTTGAGCAAGCAATGGAAAAGCCTCTGCATTGAATAACCATTAATGCATTTACTCCCACTTGCCCCACTTTGATATCAATATTAATGATGACAGCCAAGATGAAAGGTCTCAAGCAGAAGATGAAAAGTCTCGACTCATCAAACATTCATCTGGCGTGCCTTGGTTGAAACACTCGGTCTCATTAAGCTTCACCGCCTCGATCTGGTGACTCACCACCTCATCAAGACTGGCTGAGCGAGTTTGCCTCACCAATTGCTTGATTCGTCTAAATTGATTCGTAAGTCAACTGAGCATTCAGTTTGCTGAATCACTTAGTGAACTTCGATTCAAAGAAATGACTTGCCACTTGCCACCCCGCTGAGTTTGTCCAAAAAGATAATACAAAACTAGACCAAGGCCCTCAGGCCCAATTCCTCAAAGCCAAAGCCCAAGCCCACGGTCAACGGTCAACGGGCGGGAGGCGGCGCGAGCGCCGCTGCGGCAATTTTAAAAGAACATCGCCTGCCTAAAACCATTCTCAACTCTCTCCTTTCTAGAGCTTATACCAATCATCAATTATAATCATATAAATACTTGACATTGGAACACTCATGTTACAATGTGGGATAAAGTTTTACACTACTTTACTTCTCATATCTCACAACAACTTAAAGCGTTAAGATCTCATTCACCCGCATCTCGAATTGAATGATTTTAAATCCTATTGTCAACTACTTATCATGTAGTTTCCAATGATTTAATAAAAGTCTCGATAACTTTAATAAAAGTCTATCGAACTCGCTTTTTAAAATAGTTGTCATAAATGATTAAAAAATCGATAAAATCATTTTTGCTCTATTTTCTCCAACAATCCCCCACATGAATAGATATTAATGCATATGCTGACTCTGAAGAGATTTCAGTCAGAAAAATATTGCATCATGAGAGGTAGCTTCTGGCTTTGAACTCCGCTTTAGTGAAATACTATCGGATCTACTCGCTAATCGTTGAACTATGTCTTGAAATGTTCAAATTTATTGTAAAACCAGACAATAGTACTCACACAATATTTCTCTAAGCACCGTATTTGGTTCTCATGATTGTGTTCATTTTGGCCATGAATCACCCCTGGTTTCTGAAAGTACGTTAGAGAATTCTAGCCTCTGAATTCTTACAGAAGCGGACCCACTTCACACTTACATAGGTGATCTCCTATAAAGAGTATTCTGCCATACCCCACTTGAATTTAATCAAGTTATAGGAATCATTAAAAGTTTTCACTTAACCTTTACACCACCGATGCACAACACTTTTATTCACGTAATGGGTAAGTGTTCACGGAATCTTCATAACTTAGTTGTCCCATTGAACCATGATCTGGGATCTCCAACAACATGGTTGGGTTACCATTACAAAGTTTATGTCCCAATAGGCTTTAATCCCATTCCGAGTGTCATTTTTGACATTTGATCTCTAGATAAACCCTTTGTAAGCGGATCCACAAGATTCTCCTTCGATCTAACAAAATTGATGGAAATCACGCCATTAGAGATCAATTGTTTAATAGTATTATCTCTGCGATGTATATGTCGAGACTTACCATTATACTTACTGTTTTGTGCTCGAGTATCGCCGACTGCTTATCACTATGTATGCTTACAGGAGCAATAGGTTTAGTCCAACATGGAATATCCTAGAAATTACGGCCATTCTCGCTTTTCTCCCTCTTTATCTAATGCGATAAACTCAGATTCCATCGTGGAACGAGCTATGCATGTTTGTTTTGTGGATTTCCATGACACCGCAACACCACCAATAGTGAATACATGTCCATTTGTGGCCTTAGAATCTTTGGAATCAGATATACAATTTGCATCACAGTATCCTTCTAATACTGATGGATATCTTGTATAGCATAATCCCAGATTCATTGTATATTTTAAGTACCTTGGTACCCTTATCAAAGCTTTCCAATGAACCTCATTTGGATTGCTTGTAAACCTGCTCAGTTTATTCATAGCACATGCTACATCTGGTCTAGTACAATTAGTTATGTACACCAGACAACCGATTATTTGTGAATATTTTAACTGAGACACAGGTTCGCCTTTGTTTTTGACTAAATGCAAAGTCAAGTCAATTGGAGTTTTTACTAGACTTTCATTAAAGACGTTAAATATTTTTAGAACATACTCAATATAATGAGATTGTGTCAATGCAAGTCCATCAGATATTCTAGAGATTTTAATCACCAAAATTACATCTGCAACTCCCATGTCTTCCATATCAAAATTTCGAGTCAACATCTTCTTAGTATTCATGATTACATCACAAGTACTTCCCTTGATCAACATGTCATCAACATATAGACATACTATCATATAAGAATTAGAAGTGTTCTTGATATAGACACATTTATCACACTCGTTAATTTTAAACCCATTTGACAACATAGTTTGATCAAATTTTTGGTGCCATTGTTTTGGCGCTTGTTTTAGCCCATACAGTGATTTAACGAGTCGACACACTTTGTGTTCTTGACCTAGAACTACAAAACCCCTCAGGTTGTTCCATGTATATTTCTTCCTCCAATTCACCATTTAAGAAAGCAAATTTTAACATCCATTTGATGATTTCCAAGGTATAGATCGCAAAGAATAGCAATAAGAACCCTTATCGATGTGATTCTAGCTACCGTGAATAGGTATCAAGAAATCAAGACCTCTTTTGTCGATAACCTTAGGCTACCAATCTGGCCTTATATTTATCAATAGCTCCATCAGCCTTAAGCTTTTTCTTGAAAATCCACTTACAACCAAGTGCTTTATGCCCTGGTGGAATATTAACCAATTCCCAAGTGTGATTTTACATAATGGAGTCTATTTCACTTTTTATCGCTTCTTTCCAGTAGGGCGCTTCTGGATTTGACATAGCCTCAGCTTATGTTCTTGGATCATTTTCTACCATATAGGTGAGAAAATCCGGACCAAATGAAGTTGAAGTCCTAGCCCTTTTACTTCTACGAGGTTTGATTTCCTCGTTTTACAAGTGTTATCCTCTAGGATTCATGTGTCCACTTATTTGGACTCGTGTCTTCATTGTTTCGCTTTTGTTCGAAAGACATCCTCAAAAACACTGCATTTCTTGACTCCATGATCAGATTCACATTTACATAAGGGATGTCGATTTGTGCAATAGAAATCTATATACACTCATCATATTCAGATACCGATAAATACGCAATCTATCGCTTTTAGGCCCAATCTTTATTTGTTTAGGTTTAGGCACTTCTACCTTTGCTAAACACCCCCACACTTTCAAGTATTTTTAGCTTGGCCTATGGCCTTTCCACAACTTATATGGGGTCTTATCCATCTTCTTGGATGGAATTCTATTAAGAATGACATTTGCTGAGAGGATGGCCTCCCCCCATAAGTTCTGAGGTAAACCTGAACTTATCAACATAGCATTCATCATCTCTTTTAGAGTAATCGCTTTTATGCTCAAAGAATACCATTCGACCGAGGTGTATACGGAGCAAGAGTTTGATGAATAATGCCGCACTCAGACATAGTTCATTAAACGGTGCATCATATTCACCACCTCTATCACTACTTAACCTTTTGATTCGCTTGCTAAGTTGATTTTCGACTTCATTCTTATAGTTTTTGAAAGCCTCAATTGTCTCATCTTAGCTACTTAGCAAATAGACATAACAGTATCTTGTACAATCATCGATAAATGTTGCAAAGCATTTTTTACCGCCCCTCATTGCACAATTTTAAATCACACAAATCAGATGAATTAATTCCAACGGTTTTGTGTTTCTTTCCATGATGGAAACGGTGCCTTCGCTATTTTTGCTTCGACATATATTTGACATTTTCCGGTTTCATTAAACTTTAAATTAGGTAATAAATCTAAATTCATCATTCTACTAATTGATTTATTATTTACATGTCCTAATCGATTATGCCACAAACATGAAGTCTCGGTCCATGTCTTAATTATTTATGCTTTAAACGGGCAAATTTGATTTATGTACAATAGTCAAAACATTGAGCTCATACATACCCACAATCACATTTATGCAAACATAAAATTATTCTAATTTTATTTTACAATGCGAAGGTCCATAAAAAACAATTTATCGACCATAGTGCCTTCGCCAATTACCAATCCATTCTATGAAAGTCTGAATTTGTTTGCAACAAATTCTAACGTGTAACCCAGGATGGTAAGCTGAGGACCAGAAATAAAATTTCAATGTAGGTCCGCACATGCGTAACAACTCGATAACTGTGATAATTTCCACTTTTTAAATTCAACGTGATATTCCCATATCCAACGATTTCGGACGTTGTTGAATTTGCCATGAAAACATTTTCTTTAATTTCCTGGTATCCCCAGAATAAAGATTTGTTTGCACACATATGTTGAGTAGCACCAGTGTCTACACACCAATCATATGTCTATTCATCGATTAGATCCACATCATTCTCGATCTTTACTTGAATTTCTTTCATTTCGCTCAAAAACGTAAGATAAATCGTTATTTCGCGATACAAGTTGCATCGAAATAATATTTCTTAGTCACAACATAATATTGTGTCACGGTAGATTATATCACTATAATCAAAGAAATAATTATTTTTTAACAATTCTCACTCGAACACTTAATTAAGTGTCACAACAACACATTCACATTACGATTCACCTCGGTGATTCTTCACATTTAAATTTCCTGGTTTCTCACCTTGAGCAACACCAGCCGCAACAAAATTTTCACTTCCACTTGCCACATCACTAGGGAGGGTGTCAATGACGATCATTAACGGTAGTCATTTCGCTCGTAATGTAAGATCAACAATCGTAATATGGTTCGCTCACAACGAGACCAAAAGAGATGAAGAGATCTTTTCTCAATATCACCGAATGATAAGCTCCAGAAAAAATTGTATAACTAATCGAAAATTTTATTTTATTAATTTCGTGATACGTAAAAATTTCGTAACAAAGGAGGTTCTCAATAATTTGTCTTAAGATTGTTGTACCCGTATGCTAATAAAATAAATATTCGTAAAAATAAAGAACAATTTTATTTCCAATTCAAAATATAAATATAATTACAATAGATGTAAAATTACATACAAAAGGATATGCAAAATCGAGCCGAGTTGCACTCTGTCTCTAAGACAAATTTGCACCGCTTGTAACCACGGTTGTTGCAATTGTCTCCCAGATAACTCGCCACATACTGCTCAAATGGAGAGGTAAATCAACTCGAATCACAATGAACTCTAACAAAGGCCCAAAAACTCTTCAACTATGTATGCACAAGAAAAATTATGCAATGGAATGATGATATGCTTTATGTAATTTTCGTGTGTCACTTGTATTTCATTTGTATGTTTTCCATCTTGTGAAGGCTTGTTTATATAGCGGCTTGAGCAAGCAATGGAAAAGCCTCGCATTGAATAACCATTAATGCATTTACTCCTCTCGCTTCCAACTTTGATATCAATATTAATGATGATAGCTTAAGATGAAAAGTCTCACCATCAAACATTCATCACTGACTCACCAAATTAATCAAGACTGGCTTGGCGAGTTTGCCTCACCTGAATTGTTTCGGTTCATCTCATCCGATTCGTAAGTCAATCGAGCATTCGGGCTTGTTGAATCACTCAAATTAACTTTAGTTCAAGAAATGACTTACCAACCCACCGAGTTTGTCCAAAAGATAATACAAACCTGCACTAAGGCCCTCGTGCCCACTTCCCAAAGCCACAGCCCAAGCCCAAGCCCACGGTCAACGGTCAACGGGCGGACGGCGGCGAGAGCGCGCTTATGGCAATTTTAAAAGAACATCGTCTGTCTAAAACCATTCTAAACTCTCTCCCTTTCTCTAGGAGCTTATACCAATCATCAATTATAATCATATAAATACTTGACATTGGAACACTCATGTTACAATGTGGGATAAAGTTTTACACTATTTTACTTCCCATATCTCACAACAACTTAAAGCGTTAAGATCTCATTCATCCGCATCTCGAATTGAATGATTTTAAATCCTAATGTCAACTACTTATCATGTAGTTTCCAATGAGTTAATAAAAGTCTCGATAACTTTAATAAAATTCTATCGAACTCGCTTTTTTAAAATAGTTGTCATAAATGATTAAAAATCGATAAAATCATTTTTGCTCTATTTTCTCCAACAAAACATGAATTTGGGATAAGTACAACGTACTCAATAAAAGGTAGAAGCTATGATTTAATTTAAGATTTATAATGCAGATTCATGATTATTAGATTACCTTTATGGGACCGACTCAATCTGTAGGTCACTTCATGTCCATCAACATGTCATGACTATATCGCTTTCTATTTTAACTTATCTATGTTACATCCGCATTCAAGGGCACTACGCATGGTGTATATCCGATACGAGATATATGCAGGCAACATATTGATGGATCACACCAATAACCACGGGGAAAGCCCGATAGCATACACGCTCGGGCGAATTTCCTCCACCGCCATTCACCGCTTATAGGCCGCCAGCCGCTTGTTCGCTTTTCATCGAACGCCCACACATCGCGATATAGTCCGGTGTCTATCCAAGAATGACATGATGTTTAATCTTTTACTAGTCATGTATGTATTACATTTGTTGTTAAGTAGTCACCTATGTGTTTTAAGGCAAACCTCACCTTAATGTTTCTACTCCCTCACTTACACAAATGTGACTCAACAACCTATCACATACACATACATATACTAACTCATCAAAGCACAAGCCTATCATGCCCTTCCGACGGTCCCGACTTCAACTCTTGGGAAGAATCCATCCGGTGCCGGAACTAATTAAATGCATCAGAAACTCAATCAAGGCTTTTTTCATATTCAATTAATATTATTAGGTCAAGAAACGGCATTTAAAACCGGACTTGGGGCTTAAAACAACATTTTCCCCCAAACAGGGGTCAATGCGTGTGCATTGATCGACCAGAAACTTGCTGAAAGTCTATGTCCGCCAATGCGTATGATATTGCCTTCAATGCGCGCACATTGCACTCGCTGAATTAAAACCGACATCTCAGACGTTAAATGCATGCGCATTGTTAACCAATGCGTGACGCATTGAGAGACCCGTACTCAAAACCCTACTTCCTCGTATCATGAATGTGTGCACATTCCGGTGAATGCGCATGCATTCGACATTGTAAAACCCTAAACACAATTTATCGCCACTTAATTATTTCCGATCCGGTTCCAACACAATTAACATCGAAATTCTCGATAAACAACATAAAACACATCTTTGTCAAACCAATTCATCCCATACTTCTTAAACAACTAAAAGACATGATTTCTAATTTAAAGTTTACACATTTAAAGCTTTGAAACTATTAATTATCATACTGTTGACGAAGATTGGTATCTTAACACATACGCATACTATATCAAACTGTTTCTTCAAAGTTACACAAAAATTTCAACAAATTAATGTATACAACACTAGTTAGAATCATTTACGCCGCGATATATAAAATAGTGGAGAGAATTTTTATTTTTCTATGTTCTTTTCATCTTTTGAATATTTTGATCTTCCCTACTGAGGAAAAATTGGTATTTTGATACCAAAGCAATTAAAAACTATGAAAACGAATTATTGCAAATTATTAGGATGTTTTTATGATTTTATTTGTAAGGGTATTATGGTATTTACGGAATGGATTAGTGGTTATGAGTATGACCTATATATAGTTGTGTAGAAGGATGTAATAAGGGAACAACTCAAAATCAATAGAGCCGAATTTTCCTTCTTCTTCCTGATGCTTTTACGTTGTTAACATGGTATCGAGAGAATTCATTACGATCCAATTTCAAAAAAAAAAAAAAAAAGAAATTCTAATGGCGGACGAGAAGAAGCTTGATCCGCTTTTATTTGAGTACAAGTGACAATCCAGTGCGTTGATCACCCCAACGCAATTTAACGGCGATAATTATGATGAATGGTCAAGGACGCTCGTGTGGCCTCGAGATCGAAACGAAATTCGCTTTTGTGAATGGAGCAATCCCTGCCGAAAGAGGAAGAAAAACTAGAAGATTGGTATACGGTGCAATCGATGTTGGTTTCTTGGATTAAGAATACTCTTAATCACAAAATCCGCCGCTCGGTGGTTATGAGGATGCGCAGAGTCGTGGGATACTATACGATCACGGTATAGCGAGTGAATGGCGCTAGGGTTTGCCAACTCAAGAAGGAGTTAGCCGAGTGCAAACAGCTGAAGGATGAACCAGCTTGCAACATATTATGGTCGGATAAGTAAGATATGGGATGATTTATCGACTATTACGGTGATGCCACGCTGCGGTGTAAGCAATGCACCCGCAAAGTAGGAGATGAATTTCAGCGCTTGGCGATGGAGGATCGATTATTTTGGTTTTTACTTGGTTTGATTCATCCTACGCCGCACTTCGATCACGCTTGTTGAATTTGGATCCTTTACCATCGGTTGACAGAGCATTCCAGAGCATATCCCAAGAAGAAGGCTTTAAACAAAACCGGGACCGGTTCGAGATGATCGAGAAGCTATGATGGCGCGAAAGTACAAACGGAGTTGAAGGAAAAACGCAGAGCGTAAAATGCTAAAAATTTTGTAAGCACCACAAATTTCTCGACATGATGACCTTGGTCGCTTTGAATTAATAGGGTATCCGGATTTGTGGGGTGACCGCCCAAGGGGGGGACGTGGTGGTGCCCGAACAGGTGGTGGCCGAGCTGCCAGGTGGCGGGCGTAAGCTCCAATGGCGGATGCTTAACACAAAGAATGGGGCGGCGGACAACAACAACAACAACAAAGAACACAACAAAGAAATCAAGTGCTGGAAATTATAGGGGAGTTGCACATAAAATCAAGGCCAATCACACTCATACTGGAAGCACTACAGTGCTCATGGACATCCAACAACTTTGGAGGAATCTGGTCTTACCAATTTAACTCCGGAACAAATGAACGCGGTGCTTGATGTGTTGAATTATGCCAAACCACGGATCGTTTAAATGGTGAGAAATTGTGGATTGTTGATACAGGTGCAACACACCATGTCACTGGTGTGTTTGAGCAATTGATTAATGTACATATGGTGCGTAATTGTCCCGTTACGTTACCGGATGGAACTATATCACATGCCACACATGAGGGAGATTTGTTTTTGCCGGGTGGTCTTAAATTGCATAATGTGTTATTTGTTCCCAAGCTTGATCGTAGCTTAATATCTCGTGTCACAATTGATGGATGATTTTAATTGCCGAGCTGAATTTACGCTTCTACCTTATGTGTATTGCAGGACCGAATGACGAGGAGGGTGATTGGCGGGGTGAGCGTGAATGGAGGACTTTTCTATTTTCGGGAGTACCTGTGAGCACGTGTTATGGCGGTTTCAAGTAAGGACTCATTTCGGTTGTGGCATAAGCGATTAGACATCCCTCGTAGAAGGTTTTGAAGCATTTTCCTCGCTCGCTTGGTTCCGATAATTTTAATAAAATTGTGATGTTTGCTTCCGCAAAACAACATAGGGGACGTTTTTAATAGTAATAAGCGAGCTAGCAAACCTTTTGAGCTCATACATTGCGATTTATGGGTCCATATACGACTCCATCTACGTGTGGTGCACGCTATTTCTTGACAATTCGGATGATTTTTCTAGATCGGTTTGGGTTTATCTTGTTTATGATAAAAGTGAAGTTGCAATTTTATTTTTGGACTTTATGGCCATGGTGAGTAGGCAATTTGACGGTAAAATTTTACGAGTTGTGCGATATAATGGAACGGAATTTAAAAAATTATCGGATCAATTTCAAAGGATGGCATTATATTTGAAACGCTCTTGTGTAAACACGCCACAACAAAATGGTCGGTTTCGAGTGGAAACACCAACATATTTTAAATGTTGCACGGGCACTACGGTTTGAAGGTCACTTACCACTAACGATATTGGGGAGTGTGTTTTGGCGGCTTGTTTCTTGATAAATCGCACCCCTTCGCGTTTATTAGATTATCAAACACCATATGAATGTTTGTTTGGGAAAACTCCGGATTTTGATATGATAAAAGTGCTGGGTTGTCTTTGTTATGCACATAATCTACATCATAAGGGCGATAAATTTGCTAGTAAGAGTCGTAAATGTGTGTTTTTAGGTTATCCCTTTGCGAAGAAAGGTTGGACTGTTTTGGATTTGGAAACAAATGACACATTTGTAACTCGAGATGTCCGGTTTTGTGAAAATGAATTTCCATTCGCTACGTCGTCACCAAATAATTCCCCGCCACGGTTGTTAGAGAGGGCCGAGTGGCTTCCACAGTGTGATAATCATGTGCCTAGTGATAGTGAGTCAGATGAGGATGAGCCGATTCCTCTAGCTCGTATGGAAAGTGAAGAGGAAATTAATGTCCCTAGTGAGGAGAGGGCCGAGGAGTCTCCTACAAATGATGGGGCTGTTTTGGGACGTGGTAAACGTGCTCGGTGCCTAATCCGCGTATCAAGATTATATCACTCATATGCAAAGTTGATCGTAAAAGTCCTCCAAAGACGCCTCTCCACTCGATCGCCCTCTTCGTAGTTTATCTCCGCTACATATTTTGTAGATCGCTCCAAATTTTTTGACACACATCGCAGTTTGTTGCTAATGTGGCAACCGGTACTACACCCTAACTTCAAAGAAGCCATGAAATCCCCTGGTTGGCGACAAGCTATGGTCGATGAAATAAAAGCATTGGAGGATCAAGGCACGTGGACCTTGCAACCTCTTCCTCCCGGGAAGAAGGCATCAAAGCAAATGGGTATTTACGGAGAAGTACAATGAACATGGTGAGTTGCGCCGCTGAAAGCTCGCTTGGTTGCCTTTGGTAATCACCGCACCGGCGTGATTATAATGAGACGCTTGCACCGGTTATAAAAATGGTTACGGTGCGTGCTTTTTATCCGCGGGCGGCCGCTGGGTGTGGATAGTGCACCGATGGACGTGCATAATGCGTTCTTCTTCATGGTGATTTGGAAGATGAGATTTATATGCGAGTGCCTCCCGGTTTTGAGAATAAAAATAAAAACTTGGTATGTCGAATCGGAAGTCTCTATGGGCTTCGACAAGCACCGCTGGTGTCGGGTTCGCTAAGCTTCATGGGTCGCGCCAAGAGGTATGGATTTCAACAATCATATTCCGATTATTCTTTATTTACTTTGGTCCGCGGAGAGATACGGCTAAATGTTTTGGTATACGTTGATGATATGATTCTCGCAAGTAATGATGTCGATAGCTTGCGATTTTCAAAGCATATCTTGGCTCATGTTTCAAAATGAAGGACCTCGGCAAGTCGAAATATTTTCCGGGGTTAAGTGGCTCGAATGCGGAGGAATTTTCTTATCCCAACGCAAGTATGCATTGATATTATCTCTCAAACAGGGATGACCGATTCACCGCCGGCCGATTTCCGATGGCACAACATCATAGCCTTGCCACGGCTCAAGGTCCTTGTTGGAGGATCCTAGTGTTTATCGACGGTTAATTGGTCGCCTAATTTACCTGGTGTCACTGCCGGATTTGGCATATTCTCGCTCATATTCTCTCACGCTTTATGCAGTTCTCGGATTGAGCATCGGGACGCAGCTTCTTCGTGTTGTTCGGTATTTATCAAGAACCCGGACAAGGTATTTTACTTAAGCGCGGATAGTCCTTTAAATCTTGAAGGATGGTGTGATTCGGATTGGGCGAAGTTGTCCTCTTACACGCCGCTTCACTTACGCGATGGTTAGTTTTACTCGGTACTTCCCGGTCTCGTGGAAAACGAAGAAACAGTGACCGCCTCTCGGTCTTCGTGAAGCGGAGTATAGTCGATGGCGCCATTACATGTGAATTGAAATGGTTACGGCAACTACTTGGTGACTTAGGCATTCAACTTCCACTCGGCGCATTCTTCATTCATGATAGTCAAGCGGCGATTCATATTGCTAATAACCCGGTTTTTCACGAAGCACAAAACATATTGAAGCAGATCGTCACTTTGTGCGTGATGCCATTACTACGGGATTGTATCTCCGACCTATGTACCATCGAGACACCACTATGGATATGCTTACAAAAGCACTTGGCGCAAACAGTTGGAATTTTTGTTGGCCAAGTTGGGTGTGTTTCTACCCGCCCTCCAACTTGAGGGGGGGTATTAGGATATTTTTATGATTTTATTTGTAAGGGTATTATGGTATTTACGGAATGGATTAGGGTTATGAGTATGACCTATATATAGTTGTGTGTATGATGTAATAAGGGAACAACTCAAAAATCAATAGAGCCGAATTTTCCTTCTTCTTCCTGATGCTTTTACGTTGTTAACACAAATGGTTGCTCTAAGTTGGGATGGTATTTTGTTGCCAAAATTAAGTGACTTAATTAACTAGAAGCAGCCCCTGCCAAAGTCTATTCCTTTGATATTCTCACCATTAACTGCTTAATCTGTTTAAGAGAGCAGTCAAATCCTTCTACACACATAATGAAAATGAAAGGCGATATGGGATCACCTTGACGTATCCTCGAGAAGGAAAAAGTGTTGAAACATGGACGAAAATTTGCACTTGAAGAAAGATAAAACAGATGCAATCTAACAAAGAAAAAGGCGAAAATTGATAAAACACGTAAACAAAACGAACACGGTGATTTAACGTGGTTTCCGGCGCAGCAGCCGACTACTCCACTGATGTAAAATGAGATATTTTATTATGCATTGAATTATAATGTTTTCACAAGTGTGTGAATAACACTTTGAATGACACACTTTGCATTGATTGCAACTTTGGTATTTATAGACACAAATCCCAAACCCTAACCGCCAAAGATCTTGTTGGAATTGAGATAAATACCCCCAGATGTGGACCCCAAAATTATTATCCACCGCATTTAAACTCAGCCCCCCAAACCGACTTTCCCGTAAAACTCACTTTTCTTGAAAGTCACTTGTAATCAACAAACTCAGATTTAAACTCAAAGAAACTCGCTTTCCACCAAAACTCGCCTACAAAACTCGGTTTTCTCCAAAACTCGCCTTTCTCCTTTTCCCAAAACTCGCTTTCACTTCACAAAACTCGCCAAATTTTCGATTAGTTCCACCATTTTTAGAGATCAAGTCACAAAACTTAACAAAAGATTAAGTTGGTGAACCATGCATTTACTCGATTGGTAACAAAGAGTGACATTTCATAACTGCTTGATGATATTATAAGGAAATCCCATCGCTTGCATCACACTCTTGACAAAAGTCCATTCCTCTCGATCGAAGGCTTTGGTCATATCAAGTTTGACCGTCAAGTGATTGTCGATCCTGCCCACCAGTTTTCATGGAATGAAAGGTCTCAAAAGGAGCTATAATATTATCACTAATGAGCCTTTCTTTTTATAAAAGCTGATTGATTCATTGAAAGGACATCATTCATTACTAGCTTCAAACGATTTGCAATAGTTTTGAATATTAATTTGTAGGTCGAATCGCAAAGACTTATACGACGAAAGTCCTTCATTGAACGGGCTTTCAAAATATAAATCTATCTAAATCAACAACATTATCCCAACAAACTATTTACGGTCATTATTTATAACACAAATAACGTAAGCAAACATCAAACACATTATATCGAGGGAAATCTTGATGTAAAGTTATGTCATGCGAACACGTAAAGATATTTGAACCTTCACATTTATTTCACAAATACATATAGATATTATACGTGAACCTTCACGTCTCATTTACAAATACACACACATTTTTTTCGTTGATATCCATGTCCCGATTGTGACTGCATGATATCGTAATTTCCCGTTAACAAATACATCAGCGTTGCTATCATCAATCCACTTTTACGGCGTTGTCAATGTTTTCCTCCAATTTTTCAAGAAATACATCACTCAACACCGCTGGTCGACTCAAAAGAGGCCTTCAACAACTCCAAACCTTCTTCACTCCCAATTTCAACATCTCTTTCTTGAAGCACACTAAGATTAGTGATATTAAACTTGTTCATCATTGAAATACTCGATATCATCGACATCGGCGTGATGATAAATCATCGGAAATCATATAAGTAATCACCCCTTGAACATAACTAGCACTCAATGGAGCATCAGAAGTACTTGCAACATAATTGATTTCTACAGACATAGTACCTTTTAAGCTACATGAAATACAATTCACACCATTATATTTATTCGTCGCCGTTCTCCGGCAATTAGAACACACATAAACCTTCTTCATAGTTTTCGAGGAATCGCTGTAACTGTGGTAGTACCGATGAATAATGGACTTTTGATTACTGAAATCAAGGCTCGGGGTTGAGTAGGATTGATTTATTCAGATTCGTTCGAGGTAAATTTCGCTCAGATTCGAAAACTAGTATAGATGTTTCCGATTGAGGCGGCTATGGATTTATCGGCGAGGAGCTTGATGACAGTGCCGATGGGTAAAGAGAGTAAAAAGAAGAGAAAATCGACGAAATCTTTTGAAGCCTCTGCAAATAGGACTCTGTTAGCTTTCGTCGATTAAAAGTTTCAGAGTTATTGGTTTTTTCGCCTCCATTGATGATTGATTACTCTGCTTTGAGAAGTTTTTAAGAGGTCAATGGTCATATATGTTGAACAATGGTTTATGAAGAATTAATGTTCACAGAATTGCTTTCTTGTTAAGTAAAGTTTTGTTCTTTTTCAAGAAATGAAATTATTGAAGTTTCTCTAATTATTTCCAACATTTATTCCAAACTTAAGAATAAAATCTTCAGGCAAAAACCCCATTATAAGTCACTTGATTCTTCTTCTCTTTTTTTTTTTTTTTTTTTTTTTTTCTTTCTATTCTCTAAGAATCAAAACAATAAAAAAAAAAAACAATGTAGGAGACAAAACAAAACCCTTCACAATTTTCTTTGCAATTCCTTTTCATTCAAAAGCATCCAAAAGTTTCGGATTTTTTCCAGACCAAAAGCTTGCTTACATAGGAATCAACTAAAAACAAAACAGAAAACCAAATAGACAAACATACATGACAATAATAAAAGTACTAGAGATCGAATTAATAATGTTTCATAGCTCCGAATTCCAATTTTATTTTCAGGAGGGAGTAGGGGCATGCGTTTCTTCTCGCCAAGAAGAAACACATCAGTAAGAACAGTAGTTGACTGAAAAGAGACCTTCAACAGCTCTAAAGCATCTTCAGTACCAACATTAACCTCCTTCTCTTTAAGCACATTAAGCTGGGAAATCTGAAACTTATTCATCATCGAAATGCTCGATATCATTGACATCGGCGCGTTACAGATAAATCATCAGAAATCATATATGAAACAACCTCCTTGACATAGCCTTTTCCTTTAAACTCAGTAACATTAGAACTCGGGATGTATTGGATTTCCTTGGACATCCGACTGCTACTGCCACTACTACAAGCGGGGCACGCTATGGAGTCGGACGTGTCTGTCATGGCTCTAGAGCAGTTGTTTCTGCAGGTATAAAATTTCTTGGGTGGTGCAGCTTGTGAACAACCAAGCAAGAGAGGGACAGTAGCCAGAGAAGATGAAGGCAATGGATTGAGAAGGGTTTTCTTCGGTAGATCAGGTTCTAAGTAAGTTTCGTGAAGATCAGAGAAACTTTTGTGAGATTCCCAATAGAGCCCACCAAAGATTTAGCACCAAGAAGGTTGATGACAGTGGCAATGGGTAGAGAAAGTAGAAAGAAGAGGAAATCAACAAAGTCTTTTGAAGCTTCTGCAAACAGGACTTTGTTTGATGTGGAATCGAAGAGAAGTTTCAGAGTCATTCCATCTGATGGTGCCATTTTCAGCTCTTTGTTGTGTGTTCAGATTCTGAAATGCTGAAGAAACTAATAATGAATTATTTATACAAAAATAGTGTGGCTGGGCCGTCTGGTTACAACCAGAGCCGCTAATCTAATAAAAAGCGCTCACGACAGAGTTCAGTGCGATATAATGATCTAAATGGCTTGATTATTTATAACGCCTGTGCCCAAAGCTTAGATAATAAAGATAAACGAGCCGGGCCAAAGCCAGTTAACGCGCCGACACTGCACCAAAACGCCGATGTAATAGTCGGAGGAGCAAGACTTCACTGCGGTCTCCGACTGCAATGTTTTCGACGTAATAATATGCCGAACGCATGAAGACCGGGTCAACAACATCTCAATCGCTATGGACGGGGTAGATCCCACGCCCGTAAGATAATCAACGATAACTTCCTAGCACGCCCGTGAAGAGACACACGATCTACCACTATATAAAGGGACACCGAACT